>WNWU01000142.1:486547-501007 GCA_012654045.1 Ptyas mucosa
TAGAGTTTTTAATAATATTCTAATTCTGTGTTGTTTTAATCTTTTAATTATTTTTATGGTTTTATAACCCGTAAGCCATCCACAGTCAACGTGTAGAGGAGATGAACTGCATAAAATGTAACAAGTAAATAAAGTCAGATAGAAGTGATGAAATTTCAAGGAATTCTGATGTGTATATGTGGTTTTAAAAAATACAAACAACTTGCACTGTCAGAAGCATCCATCTTTACTTCTATGCAGAAATAAAGTACTGAACTCCAGTTTACTTTTCCAATGTGATTTTGGGTCAAAGTCCACTGGTATCATGAACTCAGTCAGTTTCTGGCATTTACTTCCTGTTTCTGTCAAAAACAAAAACAAAAAAACCCACTCCACACTTTGGAGAAAATAGATCTGTTTAACAGCAAATAATGAAGGCTTACTGATGTTTATTAAAGACCCCATGCTGGTGAGACTCCTAACCAAAAAATATTGAGAGAGATCCCATTCCATAAAGAGATGCACTCATATTTATATATCTCAAAAAGCTGGGAGTGGCCGATGCTCAAAGAACAGATGATTTAATGACACATATTCATAGGTAAATGAAGTCAATAGGTCAGGAGTGTCAAACTCAAGGCCCAGGAGCCGGAGCCAGCATACAGGGTGCTTAGACCTAGCCCATGGTGCCGCCCTGGAAACAGCAAAGGACCGGCCCATGGTGCCTCTGCCAGCAGGCCACCCTCCTCAGCTCTGTTTTCACTGGCAAAAGGTTTCAGGAGCTGTCACAGGTGAAAATAGTGCTCATGTGGCCCTCCCGAGCTCCGTTTTTGCTGGCAGAGGGTTGCAGGAAGCTGTCAAAGGGAGCTTGGGAGCCTGTTTTCACTGACAGAGCACTTGTGCCACCACCACTTGTGCCCCCAACATGAATGACATTGAACTGGCAATACCCACCCTGGCCATGACCACCCTGGTCAAACACATCCCTGATTCAGCCCTCAACGAAATCGAGTTTGACACCCCTGCAATAGGTAATGGAGCTGAGGTCACTTCTTTTGTCTGCTTTCCTTCAGAAATCCAAAAGGAAGAAAAAACAAAGAAACCAGGAAATAAATTATCTCCCATAAATTAAGATGTTGATTGGTGCAATTTGAGAATGCCACAGACCAAAAGAAAATCATTTACTACTGCAAGTTTGAATTGTTCTAATAAGATAACAGACTTTGGCCTTATATCTCTACATATTGAATACATTTAATCAATTTCCATCAAATAAGAAGTTATTTTTCTCCCAGATGGTCAACTGAATCGTGTTCCAATAGTGACCCTGGATGGTTAGATTTTTGAGGAGGTGAAGGCTCCATGAAGGCTGAAATGAAGAAGGGATTGATCAGCCTAGGCATGAATAGAATAGAATAGAATAGAATAGAATAGAACAGAACAGAACAGAACAGAACAGAACAGAACAGAACAGAACAGAACAGAATAGAATAGAATAGAATAGAATAGAATAATTTTATTTCTATACCGCCCCTCTCCCAAAGGACTCAGGGCGGTACACAGCCAAGTAAAAAACACAATACAAATATCCCAATTAAATTTAAAAATTATTAAAATTATTACATTTATGGCCAAAATTCATTACAAAACCCCAAAATTTGAAACTCCGAATTTAAAACTCATTTACAAAGATAGCCCTGCTTGTCGGAAGAGCAGGGTCTTGAGGGCACAGCGAAAAACTCAGAGGTCAGAGATTGTGTGTATTTCCGGGGGCAGTTCATTCCAAAGGGCAGGAGCTCCCACAGAGAAGACCCTCCTCCTCGGTGTCGCCAGCTGATATAGTTTGGCCGACGGCACCCTGAGGAGTCCCTCTCTGTGGGAGCGAACTGTTTGGTGGGAGGCTATCGGTGGCAGAAGGCGGTCTCATAAGTACCCAGGTCCTGAGCCATGGAGCGCTTTAAAGGTGGTAACCAGCACCTTGAATCGCATCTGGACGACCACTGGGAGCCAGTGAAGCTCGCGCAGGAGAGGTGTTACATGAGCGCAACGAGTTGCACCCATAATCACCCGCGTGGCCGCATTCTGAGTGAACGGGGTTGTATCCATTTAGTGTTAGGCCAAGGTAGGTGAAATGGAAAGTATTGGGTGGCCCATTACAGGGCACGTTTCCCCTCTATTCTAGTGATAATGCTGAGTTTCATCCTGTGGTCCAGGCAACTGAATTGCTGGAATTATTGGTGCCAATGCTTAACTCCAGATCTTCTTGCAATAGCAATAGCACTTAGACTTATATACCACTTCACAGTGCTTTTACAGCCCTCTCTAAGCGGTAGCCCATTACAGGGCATGTTTCCCCTCTATTCTAGTGATAATGCTGACCTCGGAAGGATGGAAGGCTGAGTCAACCTTGAGCCTGGTGAGATTTGATCTGCCAAATTGCAGGCAGCTGGCAGGCAGCAGAAGTATCCTGCAATACTGCATTCTAACCACTGCACCACTGTGGCAAGAAAACTATCTTGATCTTCATCTTGATGGTGAATGAAGCAATGGACCTGACATGTGTTACTGGAACCAGGTTGGTTAAAGACAGTAAAGTTATAGTAAAGAATCTTGCAAGCCTGAAGACACAAGGAAGATGGAGATGGCCTTCAAGATAATCTGGAAATGACTTCAGGACTTCCACATGCACTCCTAATCCTAACATTCAGTGTACTATCAACTCATCAAAGCAAGAAGGCTCAGTCGTATCTCATGATTTCTTGCTTGTCACATACTTCCTCCCCTCACTTTAAGGCAATAATCCATGTCATTATGACCTGGAGCATCTTACTTTCAAGGGAAATGGGGTGAAGAGCAATTTAAAATATGAGAAGTTGATTAAGACAACTGATAAAAGAGAGCCTCTCCCTCGTAATACGAAGCCACCATTGCTCCAGTGTCTTTTCATGATCTGCTCCCTCATTAACCTCCAAGGACATTTCTCATTGGTTACTAGGGAAAATATTATACCCATTAGAAAGGTAAGACTTGTTATATAGGCTATCAAAATGCCCTCACAGAAAACCTTGGAAAATGTGGTCTTCTCAGAAAGAAAAGTTTTCCCCTTGTTTGGTTCAGATTTTTAACAGATTAACAGAGTTGGAAGGGACCTTATAGGTCATTTAGTCCAACCTGCCACTCAAGCAGGAGACACTACACCATTTTTGACAGATGGCAGTCCAGTCCCTTCTTGAAAGCTTCCACTGATGAAGCTCCAACTTTTGAAGGCAAGCTGTTCCATTGATTGATTGTTCTCACTGTCAGAAAGTTCCTCCTCATTTCTAGGTTGAATCTCTCCTTGGTCAGTTTCCATCCATTGTTCCTTGTCTGGCCTTCAGGTGCTTTGGAAAACAGCTTGACCCCCTCCTCTCTGTGGCAGCCCCTTAAATATTGGAACACTGTTATCATGTCTCCCCTTCTCTTCACTAGACTAGCCATGCCCAGTTCATGTAACCATTCTTCATATGTTTTAGTCTCCAGTCCCCTCATCATCCTGGTTGCTCTCCTCTGCACTTTTTCTAGAGCCTCAACCAAGGGTGGATTCTATTTTTTTTTACTACCGGTTCTGTGGGCATGGCTTATTTTGTGGGTGTGGTTTGATGGTCATGTGACAATTCTTTTGGATTTAGCAGAGGTACCGGTCTACCAGGCTTTAATTGCTTGTAGAGCTGTGCTGGTCTACCCATTTGTTTTTCGAGCATCCCAGTTTACCCATTTGTTCTTGGAGCATCATGGTCTACCTATTTGTTTTTCGACGGTCCCGGTCTACCCATTTGTTCTTGGAGCATCGTGGTCTATCCATTTGTTTTTCAAGCGTCCTGATCTACCCATTTGTTCTTGGAGCATCCTGGTCTATCCATTTGTTTTTCAAACATCCTGGTCTACCCATTTGTTTTTCGAGTGCACTGGTCTACCACCACACTGTCTTTTAACACTGATCAGCTGTAGGGTGGCCCTTTGAAGCCCCGCGGCAAGAGTTTAAATAGTTTTTTCCTTCCAGCTGATCAGCTGGGACTTGGGAGGCAGTGAAAAATTGGGGGTGTGGCCAAATAAAAGGTAAGAATGACACGGGGGGGGGGGGAAGGGCCCAGCTCCCAAACAAAGAGAACCGATTCAGTGACATCATATCGTCACTGCTACCGGCTCAGCCGAACCGGGCCGAACCGGGAGGAACCCACCACTGGTCTCAACATCTTTTTTATAGTGTGGTGACCAAAACTGGATGCAGTACTCTATGTGTGGTCTTACTAGGGCTTTATAGAGTGGTATTAGTACCTCACTTGATCTTGATTGTATCCCTCTGTTAATGCAATTTAGGATTGCATTGGCTTTTTTAGCTGCTGCTGCACACTGCTGGCTCATATTTAGCTGGATGTCCACTAAGACTCCAAGTCACTGCTATTAAGCCTGCTTTCCCCCAGTTTATATGTGTGTTTTTGGTTTTTCTTGCCTAAGTGTAAGACTTTATTTTTCTCTACATTGAATTTCATTTTGTTAGATAGGGCCCAATGTTCAAGTTTCCGGCAGGCTTGGGACTGTTGATCTCACCATTACGATCTTGTGAGATCTGTCCATGAGCGGTGTGTATGGGTTTTTAACGTCTCTTATTGTATATTGTTCATACTGTCTTTGTTGTAAGCCGCCCAGAGTCCTCGGAGAGTTGGGCGGCATAGAAATACGAATAATAAATAAATAAGTCTGTCAAGAACCATCTGGATCTATCCACCTTCCATGTTGGAGTTGGTTCCTTCTGCACAGGGAAGATTGTTGTTGCACCAGATGTGCTTCCCTTCCTGAGACACCTTTTTGAATCCCAGATGGCAACTTTCCACACACCTGGAAGGAGGAAGGGGCTGAATAGGGAGAGGAAGACCATCCAGAAAATGAGTTATGATTTAATTGCCAGAAAGAGGCAAAAGAGAAAGGAGTTGGTGGGTCTTGTTCACAGCTTAGCTTTGCTAAACAAAGAGCTCAACAATCTGCTTGGTTGTATGTTACTTCTCTTTTCTTCTTTCTAATTTTTTGTAGACTTGCATTTTATTTTAGGTTCTAAATTTACAAATTCAATAGATTATTGGTTTTTTCCCTCTTTGGTGTAATGAACTCAAGCCTACCTTGTCTTAAACGTACCTTCCTTCACAGAAGACAAATGAATAAATTCCTTAAATTATTATGGATATATTTCCATCAAACTGCTTGATATCTAAACAAAAAAAAATTGTTTACAGGTATAACAACTGCCTGGCTACCAAATGATATTTTTTCTAAGACTGTGAGAGCTGGTTTATTTTAGGGACTGTTGTCTTCCATAACAGAAGGGCTAGGAGATTGTGTCCTCCTTGACAATTTTGAGCTTTTCTCAAGAAATCTCCGTCCAGACACATGGAGGCAGTCATAGATTAGACCTCTTCTTTATCTCAGAGCAAATGTCAAAATTGAGAATTCAAAGTGATTCTAACAATCATGTTGATAGGGTGAGAGCACAGCCTGATTCAGCTGCAAGTCGACAAATCCCTGGACCATAATCTTCCCATTACTCATGATGGGTTTCAAGATGCTTAAATGGAGGGAATTTTCCCTTCTTCTTGGCATCCATTTTGGCCAAAGAGGAATCAGTGTGGGCCAGGGAGGGACTGGAAATGACATCAGTGTTTGATTCACTGTCTCTGAATCTACAGGCAAAGGACTCAATCCGTTATGGCGAACCTATGGCACGCATGCCACAGGTGGCACACGGAGCTATGTTGTCTGGCACACCAGCTCAGCTCCTGTGTGCCGGCTGATTTTCAGGCCTTCTTGGCTCACCAGAAGTAGGGAAACAGGCTGTTTCCTGCCTCCGGAGGGCCTGGGGTGGGGGGTGGGGAAGGCCCATTTTTCTTTCTCACCTGGCTCCAGATCCTCTCTATGCATCTGGGGTGGGTGAAAACAGCCTTCTCCACCCCCTCAGAGGCCCTCTGGAGGCCCGAAACAGCCTGTTTTCCAACTTTCGTTAGGAAGTGACCTTTGCTGTTCCCAGCCTCCAGAGCATCTCTAGGGGGTGGGGAAGGCCTACTGGGCCATCGCGTGCTGGGAGTGGGGGGAGGGGTTGCATGTGCATGTGCAGGGTGGGGCGCATGAATTATGGGCGTGGGCACGCGTGCACACGAACCTCCCTCACCCCCCCCCCCTTCCTGGCACATGATGGCAAAAAGGTTAGCCACCACTGGACTAGATCATACCCAATCCATCCATGTCTTGCAACCTGGTCTCTGAAGCCAGGACATATATTCATATCCATATATGCACTTTTCAATACACTTTGTTGCAAAGATTCAAAGGGAAATCATATTTATTAAAAAAAATGATAGTCCTTTTCTACTGTGACTTGAAAAAAAAAGGATTTCTGGGGGTGGGAATGGAGGGACATTAAAATGTCAAAGGTCACTTATCAGAATTATTAAGTCATATTTTGGAACATGCATACACAAGCCTCACTTTTCTGTTTCATTTTGACATCACATGTTCTTTTGTATTCAAATCAGGTCTTAGGAAAATAATGTAGCACTTGGGGATGAAGATACAGCCCAGAAGTCCTGCATTGGAGGCCAAAATGGAGAAGACCTGCACAGCCACCATGTACTTCCCTTTGGTGCTCACATAGGTGGGCACAAATGACACCCAGACACTGCAGAAGACCAGCATGCTGAAAGTGATCAGCTTGGCTTCATTGAAAGACCCAGGCAGATTCCTGGCCAGGAAAGCCACTGTGAAGCAGATGGTGGCCAGGAAGCCCATGTAGCCAAGGGCACCATAAAACATGGTGACAGAGCCTTCGTTGCACTGTAATATGATTTCTCCAGATTGTGAATGCATGTCAGACTCAGGAAATGGGGGGAAAGCACCCAACCAGATGCTGCAGAAGATAACTTGGAGACCAGAGCAAGAAAGGATGATGGAGTTGGCCAAACTCTTTCCTAACCATCTCTGCGCATTATTCCCTGGTTTTGTGGCCCAGAAGGCCAGCACCACTGTGATTGTCTTGGCCAAGAGAGAAGAAATGGCAGCTGAGAATATGATACTGAAGGCTGTTTGTCGAAGTAGGCAGGTGACTCTCCTTGGCTGACCAATGAACAAGAAGGAGGTACAGAAAGAAAACAAGAGACAAACAAGAAGGATATACGAGAGGTCCCGATTATTGGCTTTGACTATGGGAGTTTCTTGGAATTTAATGAATATTCCCAAGACAAAGCATGTTATCAAGGAGAGGAACAAGGCAATAGAAGTCAGGATGACCCCCAATTTTTCCTGATAGGATAGGAAAATTTTAATCTTGGGGATACAGTAATCTCGATTGTTGTTTGGATGTTGATCTGCTGGACATTTGCTGCATTTTTCTGTGTCTGAAAAAGAGTAAGAGTAACATTGAACTTAAAGCTTATTCTTTTCTATAATGCTAAAATTCCCCTTTCAAATGTTGGTTGGGCTGCTACTGAGGAAGCTTAATTTGGCTTCCTGAAATGAGCAAAGAATCTGGATTGGTTATCTTCCCAGAAACAAATGTTTGCCCCTTTCCTCTGGTGCCGCCCACCTTCTATGGTGGAGATGGTTCCTTTGGGACAGGGAAGACAGTCATAGCAGCAGATGGGCTTCCCTTCCTGAGCCACCTTCATGAATCCAGGATGGCACCTTTCCACACACCTGGAAGGAGGCAGGGTCTGAGCAGAGGGAGGAAGACCATCCAGAAAATGGTTTATGATTTAATTTTCAGAAAGAGACAAAAAAGAAACAGTTTGGTAATACCCAGTTTAAGGCTTAGCATTGCTAAATTTGAAGCCTATATAAAGAGCTCAAAAATCTGCTTGGTTGCACGCTGCTTACCCTTTCTTCTTTGTTTTTTCCCTAATTTTCCTATTTCCTAATAGATTTCCATTTTTAATTTAAGTTCTAAATTTACACATTAAGGTAAATTTTAATTCACAGGGTTTTTTTTTCTTTTGGGCAGGGGTCAGCAACCTGCAGCTCTGGAGCCGCATGTGGCTCTTTCACCCCTCTGCTGCAGCTCCCTGTCACTCAAAATATGTGTCACAACCGCCAATGTGCGACACCCGCCGGCACACAATTTATTGAGCTTTTCAACCTCCCCCAAGTAGGTCAACCATGGATAAATCCAAGAAAAGAAAAGTTTCAGAAGAAAACAGAACGTTGAATTCAACTACATATGCTAGTTTTGTGGCCACTCAGGAAATAGTCAGGCACGGGAAGGATTTTGTGGCTCCCAGTGTTTTCTTTTCTGTGGGAAACGGTCCAAATGGCTCTTTGAGTGTTTAAGGTAGCAGACCCCTGCCTTTGGGGAATGAATTAAGCCTCCCTTAGCTTCCCATCATGGAAGAGTAGTGAATATTTCCTTAAATTGTTAAGGATATACTGTATTTCTCACAGATCGCTTGATAGGTAAACAAAGAATTTGTTGCCTGCCTTACAGGAGGCAGGACAAAGCTGTATTTGTCCCAAGAAAGCAATCCTGTTAATAAGAGATTCACAAAAACTGTAGTAAAGATTTCCCCACCTGGTTCAGCTTATCCATCAATTCCACTCCCTTTGGATTGACTATAAACTTGAAATCCAGGGATCCTTGTTTTTCTAGGCTGCCAAGCATCACTTTGACAAATGATTTGTTATGATGCAGCCAGTTGACAATGTCCAGATCAGCTGTCAAGTTGCCCGTCTGATCCAGATATACACCATCTATGGATGTATTGTAAAACTGAGAGTCTTCAAGGAATGGATGAAACTGGAATGGGAAAGAAAAAGCAATTGTTTAGATACCCAGACTTCTAAACCCACATTTGAGAGAAAAATAAACATTTCAGTTTTAGTTTCCAAGTTTTCCAAGACAATCTGTTAAGATTTGAATTGTAACTCATGCTAACTTAGTGTGTATGCTTACATGTATTTGTGTGTATACATATACAGTAGTGGCCAAAATTGTGGAAACCTTTTGGGAAAAGTGTATTTCCTAAAACTAGCTAATAACACCACTTTAGTACCATAAAATTGGATGGAATGGAAAGATAATTTAATCAAGAATGTAATGCAATAATATTTACGAAGGATTTGCTATTAGAATAGCAGTTACAGTATAAAGAAGAAAAGTGAAAAAATGAGACATACAAAAATAATCACCATAGAAAAAACTGAGATATACAAAAATTATCACGTCAGTTAATACTTAGTTGGGTAACCTTTAGCATGAATTACGGCCTTGCAACGTCTTCCCATGGAGTGAACCAAGTCTTTTAGTTCTGCAGCTTTAATAATGTGAAACCAAGATTGAATGGTTGCTTCTAATAACTGGGTTTTATTGCTGGGTCACTTCTGACTAACAAGTTTCTTTAGTCGGCTCCATAGATTTTCAAGTGGGTTAAGATCTGGGCTGTTCCCAGGCCATTCCAGCAGTGGAATAGGATTATCTTGAAGCTCCAAAAAAAAAAGTGGTGTTATTAGCCACGAAACCTCAAAAATATACTTTTCCCAAAAGGTTTCCATAATTTTGGCCACTACTGTACTGTACATACACATATACTACTGTATATACTTTATATGTATATATATATACCTATACCTATATCTATACCAATGGTTGCCCCCGGTTTGCACCGGTTCTATAGGACCAGTAGTAAAACCAGTGGGAGGCTCCGCCCACCAACCCTGACATTATCAAAACACTTCTGCGAATGTGCACGGCCCCGCTGCGAACCGGTAGTAAAGGTAAGTAGAACCCACCCCTGATCTATACATATCCCAAAGGTGCTTTTTTCAAAAGGCAATTGGACTTTGTTTTTCCTTGAAAATGTTTTGCTACTTATCCAAGAAGCCTCTTCAGTTCTGACTGAATGGTGGAGGATGGAAGGATTGATATTCCTTGCAGTCATCTGGTCATTAGCACTCTTTCTGAGAGTCATTGAGGCCACTTGGAGATTTATCTAAATGATTTTTTTCCAGAATAGCTGTCCAGTTCTTACAATTACAAAAAAGATACTTAGCCGCAGAAGAGATGCATGTAAAAGAAAAGAAAAGAGGCCATCTATGTCAAAATTGAACATTCCTCTCTCAACAGAGGGGGAGGCATACAACATAATCTATTTCTAGTCTACAACACAGTCCTTTCAGCAGTTCCAAGAAGGCTCCACACCCATTTGCACCGGTCAGGTGACCCTGAGGACACAGATAAACCTCCAGGTAGTCTCAATGAGTCACTAAAAACAATGCAAATGACCATCTGTCTGCAAGGAGTATAAATCCTTCCATTCTTCACCATCAGAGCTGAAGGAGCTTCTTGGATGAGAAGCAAAACGTCTCCAAAGAAAAACAAGAAAGTCCAGTTCCCTCTTGAAAAAGCACATTGATTTGAAATCCGAAATATTTTTTGGGGGGGGGGATTTTACCAGAAACTTATAGTAAAGAGAATGTATATTTGATTATCCATGTAATAACTGCAGCTAGGATTCTATTTGCACAAAATTGGAAAAGTGAAGAGATTCCTATGGACGAGAATGTGATTAGGAAAATATAAGAATGTGCAGAAATGAATAGGTTAACACTTGCAATTAAAGAGAAGGAACAAACTGAATATTATATTGTATGGGGACTATTTTACCGATGGCTAGAGAATAAATATGAAAGTTAGAAATGAAAGTCGATTAATGAAATATAGAAAATATATGAATAGAATTAAATAAGTTAAGAAGAGAATTGTTACAGTATTAGATATACTGTAACAATTCTCTTCTTAACTTATTTAATAGCATTAGATATGCTTTGTCAGTGATGGCTAACCTTTTTGCCGTTGCGTGCCAAAAGCGAGGGGAGCATGGGTGTGTGTGTGTGCGCGCGTGTGCCCACACCCATAATTCAATGCACCCCCTGCACTTGTGTGTGGACACCCCCCATGGTTCCCCCGCTTTTGGCACGTGATGGTATGGTACGCCCGATAGGCCTGTTTTTCACCCTCCCCAGGCTCCTAGAAAGGCTCTGGAGCCTGGGGAGAGTGAAAAATGGGCTTTCCGGTCCCACTGGAAGTCAGCAAATGGGCCATTTCCTGCCTCCAGGGTGGGTGGGGAAGACTGTTTTCTCCCTCCCCAGGCTCCTGGAAAGCCTCTGAAGCCTGGGGAGAGTGAAAAATGGGCCTTCCCCAGCCCCCCGGATGCCCCCCAGAGGCCAGAAACAGCCTGTTTCCCAACTTCTGGTGGGCCCAGAAGGCCCAAAAATCAGCTAGCACACGACGGAACTGAGCTAGGGCAACGCTCGCATGCCCACCGATATGGCTCCGCGTGCCACCTGTGGCACACGTGCCATAGGTTCGCCATCACGGTGCTATGTATTATCAGTATTAAGTTAAGAATAAACAAATAATGAATATGGCTGTCAATTTTAATTGTTATTGCACAAGACATTTGTACCCAGACGGCACACTGTTTAATGGAAGATGGATTGTTTGTATTAAAATAAAATGAAAATTTAAAAAAATATATATATGAAAAAGCACTTTTGGGACAACTATGACCTGGATGATTGAAAATCTCCCTAGATGTAAAAAGAAAAGAAATACCTGCCAAGCCTTCAGCCTTGAAGTTTTCAAGATGTTACCACCTTCCATTTTTGTCCTCTTGGATCTGGACAAATAAGCTGCATGTAAGGCCTGAGCCACAGCCGAGATGGTTTTGTAAATGAAATAGTTGTCTAGACACAGGATCCGATCCATCTCCTCCTGGGACAGAGCCTGCAGTCCTTCTCTCTCCCTGCAACGTCTCCAGACTTTCACGGAAAAGGCATCTTCGGCGTATGAACACATAAAGGATTTCTCTGCAAAGCGTCTCATGGAAGAATAAATCTGCCTATGCCCACCATACTTTGACATTTGATTTGTCTTCAAAAGAAAGGAAAGAACACTATGAAAGAAATGAAAGGGAATAACCTTCTCTGAGAAATAAAGGCTCAAGTCCCACAGCACTGTTGTCATCAGGATCTTTCCTGCAACAGGTTCCTTCATGCTCTGATATACCCCATTTAGAATCGCAATTCCTCTGCTGATGGAATCAACCTCGGCAGCGTAAAGAAAGACATTGACCTGTCTCCACTGGCCATATATATGCAAATATTTTGATATTTTTTGAACAGTTGGTGGAAAGGCCTGTGATATAACTGGACAAATGTCATTTGTTATCAGCATGGAACTCAATGTTGTTAGGAATTTCTGCCCCTGGTCAGTGTCTGGAGCAAGCAGCCCAACCAAAGTCCACCTGAAATGGAGGAGCAGCTTCACCATACCTGAATACTGGAATCCTTCATTGGGGAGCATTGGGTAGAAGAAAGGAAAGCCACTTTTATCCCTCAGAATCTGGGAAACAAATTTGTAACAAATCTGCAAAGGAAGGCAAAGAGGTACAGGTGGTCCTTGACTTACGACCACAATTGAGCCCAACATTTCTGTTGTTAAGTGAGACATTTGTTAAGTGAATTCCCCCCCCCCTTTTATGACATTGCTTGCCTAAGTTGTTCAGCCAATCACTGCAGTTGATAAGTTAGGAACCTGGTTCTTAAGAGAATCTGCTTTCCCCACTGACTTTGCTTTTCAGAAGGTTGCAAAAGGGGATCACGTGACCCCAGGATGTTGCAACCGTCGTAAGTATGAAGCAGTTGGCAAGAATCTGAAGTTTGATCATATGATAAGGGGGGTGCTGCAAAGGTCGTAACTCTGAAAAACTGTCAGATGTCACTTTTTTTCGTTGGAGTTGTAACTTCGAATGGTCACTAAATTGACTGTTGTAAGTCAAGGACCACCTGTATTTTATCTGAGACCTTTGAGAACCAAAATGTAAGATTCCAATTCTGTCCTTAATGAAAGTTTAATTCCACTACTTGCAGTGAAGACTTCTCTACTCATCTATTGCTTCTTTGTCTATTTGCTCCTTGAGAGATTTTTTTTTTAATCCCAGGAGAGGTTCTCCACGTTTAGACTGGGATCATGGAGAGAGGGGATGTGTTTGCCTTACTTCTTCTATCCCTTTGGATAAGCTAAACCATCATCCTACAATGAGCATCTCTGCATTTGCGGAGTGGCAGAGGTAGAAGACCTGGCTCACATCCTATTTGACTGTTGCTTGTATAAGGGGGTGAGAGACAGCAGGGGTGAAATCTACTTACCTTCCCAACCAGTTTGGAAGTGCACGTGTGCGCTTGGACCCTCTGCGCAGGAGCAAACCCTTCTGCGCATCCTCAGAGGAAAAAAACTCAGGTTACTTCCTGGTTAAAACCAGGAAGTAATGACGACTGGGTGGGTCGGCAGATCCATTGCTACCGGTTCGTCCAAACCGGTCTGAACCGGGAGCATTTCACCCCTGAGAGACAGATACCTTGGTCCATATACCAAACAAATGACCCATTGGGATCCCCATATCAAAACAACTTACTTTATGTATGGCCAGAACCTGAAAATAACATTTAACAGAGCACAGTACTTAAACAAAATGGTTCGGTTGAGATCTGCATACGAGGCACTGATTGGAGTAGATTGTAAGGGTGACACCGAAATATAATTTTATGTCATTTTATTCTATTTTACATATTTATGTATTAAATTATATTGTATCGTATCCTATAACTATTGTATTTTACCCTACTTTTATTTTAAATTGTTTGTATAAGATTTTATTGGTGATATGCGTTTGCACCTTGTGCTTCGATATGGCCTATAGCCTAATCAATAAAGCTAACTGAAACTAAACCATCATCCTTAAGTCCGATCATTTCCATAATAAAACTCGGGCCTTCCTTTATAAGGGAGGACCTCTGATTCAATGATTAAAAATGGTCGTCCCAACCAAGACTCACCTGTGGGATTTTGTAGGTGCCCAACATGGATGATATCTGGACGGAGAAGTCAGTTGTAGCCCCTTCAACAACAGCCACTGTGTTTCTGTGTCTCCCACAGCTGTAGTTGGGGACATTGGCCTCCCCGTCTGAAAGCAGGTCCAGCAAAGCCTCTGAAGTCTTTCTTGCACTGAAATAATTTTCATAGAAATTGTAACCCAGAGTGATGTTGGGTAAGAGATGGGGATTCTTGTTAACATCCTGGATGGCAAAAACGAAGGACAGTATTTTCCAGTATTGGGCCCCTTGCATCCTACAAGAATATTGTATTAAACACAGACGTAATCAATGAAAATAACATCTTATTTAATCTCTTTTTACAAAAAAAATATATTTCTAATCTGCCTTAATCCACACATCCTTCTGAACCAGTTAAAGCAATCCTTAAAAAAACGTAACATAAAAATAATAAAAAACAAACTGCATTAATAAAATATACCTGATATTATTTCTAAAGGACTAACCAAGTGTATGATAGCTGAGCATTTTTTGAGCATTTCATAATATAGAATGGAATAGAATAACAGAGTTGGA
>WNWU01000142.1:503283-524435 GCA_012654045.1 Ptyas mucosa
ATTCTATTCTATTCTATTCTATTCTATTCTATTCTATTCTATTCTATTCTATTCTATTCTATTCTATTCTATTCTATTCTATTCTATTCTATAACATGAAATCTCATGTTGCTGCTATTTCTTTGGGCCCAGGGGAGTTTGGGGAATGCTCAAAGTCAAATGCCCTCTGACCAGTGGTGGGATTCAAATAATTTAACAATGGTTTCTCTGCCCTAATGATTTCTTCCAACAACCAGTTCACCAAACTGCTCAGAAAGTTAACAACCGGTTCTCCCGAAGTGGTGCGAACTGGCTGAATCCCACCACTGCCCCTGACTCTGCAGAGGGATGAGGTGTACCCAAAGAATCATTACAACCCAGGAGAGCTTTCCATTGGTGGCATAGTCCATGCAACTAAGGCTTTCCCCCCAAATATTAAATTTCAAAACATTCCCTTGGACTGAGGTATTGGAGTAAGTCAATCTTCCTATATGGTATTAGTGCAACCTTATTTCTGACTTATTTCAACAGTACCACCATTTCATCTTTGGGGATCCCTTTTAGATCCTTCAGTTGACGAGCCTCCTTTGAAATTCACAGCTACAATAATCAAGTAGGGATCTTCAGTTTTTCATGACTTTGAAGAAGAAACAGCCACTTTCCTTGACATGCTCAGAGAAGAGCTGGACTGTGGAGAGAGAAGAGACAGTGGTTCCTCCCTTTTCCCTTTCCCTTTTCCCATAGAAGGGTTGACATTTATGCTGATGTTTGTAGTGTTTTTGTTGTTTTAAATTTTTTAATATTTTTAATTCTTATATTATATATAAAATATAGATGATAGATAGATAGATAGATAGATGATACATAGATAGGTGATAGATAAATAGACAAGGAAAAAGGTAAAGGTTCCCTTCACACATATATTCTAGTTGTTCCCAACTCTAGGTGGCAGTGCTCATCTCCGTTTCAAAGTTGAATACCCAGCACTGTCTGAAGACGTCTCTGTGGTCATGTGGCCGGCATGACTAAATGCCAAAGGCACATGGAACGCTTTTACCTTCCCACCAAAAGTGGTCCCTATTTTTCTACTTGCATTTTTTACATGCTTTCAACCTGCTAGGTTGGCAGAAGCTGGGACAAGTAATGGGAGCTCATCCTGTTATGCCGCACTAGGGATTCAAACCGCTGAACTTCTGACCTTTTGATCAACAAGCTCAGCGCCTTAGCTATTGAGCCACCATGTCCCTAGATAGATAGATAGATAGATAGATAGATAGATAGATAGATGGATGGATGGATGGATGGATGGATGGATGGACGGACGGACGGACGGACAGACAGACAGACAGATAGATAGATAAAATGTTAAGTTGTCCAGAGTGATTGATTGAGATGGACAGCTATAGAAATTTTATGTATGTATGAATGAATCATGGAACCAAAATGCTATCTTTTCCCCATAATTTGAAAATGTGAGAGCCTCACTTGGAGATTTTACCTTCATTGATAAAGTGAAATAATGCCAGGTCAGAATTTATTATTTTATTGAGTTTTCATGTCTGTGATTCCCAGGCTGAACTGAAATCTCCTTGTTCTCTCTGTGGGTTTGTTTCTGTGTAAGTAGTTAATGATTATGTATATATAAAATACAGAAAAATAGGTCAAACAACTGCAATATTAAATACTGGAGAACTTATCTAGAGAGGAAAAGGGAGAATATTTAAAATCAGCACAATCATTTCTGTTGCCATTTCTGCTGTGTTGGCCAAAACAATTATAGTGGTGCTGGCCTTCTGGGTCACAAAATCAGGGAATAAACTGCAGGGATGGCTTGGAAAGAGTTTAGCCAACTCCATTATCCTTTGTTGTTCTGGTCTCCAAGTTGTCTTCTGCAGCATCTGGCTGGGTGCTTTCCCCTCTTTCCTTTAGAGTATCTGACATGTACTCACTATCTGCAGAAATAATTCTACAGTGTACAAGGCAGCATTCTTAGGACCAACACTCTTCATACTATACATAAATGACCTTTGTGATGATATTATAAGTAACTGTGTTCTCTTCGCTGATGATGTTAAACTATTTAGCACCACCGACAATGCTGCTACCCTTCAAAAAGATCTTGACTTTATGTCAGAATGGTCAAAAAATTGGCAACTCCAAATCTCAACCAACAAATGCTCTGTCTTACACATTGGCAAAAAGAATCAGAACACTAAATACAAGCTGAGTGGACACAACCTTGTAGATGACCCTCACTCTGTCAAGGACCTTGGAGTACTCATATCAAATGATCTAAGTGCCAGAGCTCACTGTAACAGCATTGCCAAAAAGGCATTAAGAGTTGTAAATCTTATCTTGTGTAGCTTCTTCTCTGGTAACATTGCACTACTAACCAGAGCATACAAAACATTTGCTAGACCAATTCTCGAATACAGCTCATCTGACTGGAACCTGCACTGCACATTGGACATTAATACAATTGAGCGCATCCAGAAATATTTCACAAGAAGAGTCCTCCACTCCTCTGCTCGTAACAAAATACCTTATGCCACCAGGCTTGAAATTTTGGGCTTAGACAATTTAGAACTATGTTGCCTTCAGTCTGACCTAAGCATAGTACACAAAATTATCCGCTACAATGTCCTACCTGTCAATGACTACTTCAGCTTCAACCACAACAATACACGAGCACACAATAAATACAAACTTAAGGCAAACTGCTCCAGACTCAATTGCAGGAAATATGACTTCAGTAACAGAGTGGTCAATGCCTGGAATACACTACCTGACTCTGTGGTCTCATCCCAAAAGCCCTAAAACTTTAACCTTAGACTGTCTACTGTTGACCCCACCCCATTCCTAAGAGGTCTGTAAGGAGCGTGCATAAGAGCACCAGTGTCCCTACCGTCCCTGTCCTAATGTTCCCTTTAATTGTATTCATTTTATGTATTCAATTCATGCTTATACTTATATATATTATCTAATATGTACTTGAATAAATAAACAAACAAACAAACAAACAAACAAATAAATAAATAAAAAGTAAGTAAGTAAGTAAGTAAGTAATGAAGGCTCTGTTGCCATTTTTTTATGGTGCTCTTGACTCCATGGGCTTCCTAGCTGCTATTTGCTTCACTGTAGCTTTCCTGGCCAAGAGTCTGCCTGGGGCTTTCAACGAAGCCAAGCTGATCACCTTCAGCATGCTGGTCTTCTGCAGTGTCTGGATTTATTAGGAGTTTCCAAGCTGATACATAATTTGTGTGTCATAAATGCTATCTTGCCAAAATATACAGAAATAAATGGTTAGTTCAACTTCACAAGCAGTACCAAGAATGGAAGCAGTCATAGTTGAACTGGCTTGGTGGCTCAGTGGCTAAGGCACTGAGCTTGCCGATCAGAAAGGTCAGCAGTTCAGTGGTTCGAATCCCTAGTACAGGTCTCCTGCATGAGCAGGGAGTTGGACTAGATGACCTCCAAAGTCCCTTCCAACACTGTTACTGTTACCTGAAGCCAAAATGCTAATGTAGCTCATACTGAGAAAAAGGTCTCCTTCTCAGGATTTTTGCTGGACTTTATGGCAAGCATAAGAGAAGATTACTAAGATCAACAGGAAATTATTTTGTTAGTCCCCACAACTGTTTGACTTAAAATAAGCCTTATTTACTAATCACTAAAGGGGAGTTACAGTTACTAGAGACCTTTCAGCAAATTTCCCTAGGGAAAAAAAAAACCCACCTAAATTCATATTAATATGCCATTCTTCATGGCCAAGTCTGTCTTGATCCTAGGTTTTCTAAAAGTATTTTATTGGAACAATTTTGGGCCAAATTCTCCAGTCTCCATCTTTCAATCCTGGAGCCACATCTGTGAGTTCTCTCTTTGTTCAGAGTGGCGATGGCTCTGTTTCTTACAATTAACTAAATCATACTGATTTATTTGCCGACTTAATGTCATCTCCCTGGACATGTTTCTTCAAAGCCTTAAAAAAAAGTTAACACAAACATGTCAGATTTTTTTTTTTGATGCCAACATCAGATTCAAAAGCCCTGTTGGATAGAATTTGTGTGAGAAATGCTGGGTGTATAAATGGCTCTGGAGACAGAAAGAGAATCTGGGAGTTGGTTACAGGAGAAGCACAGGCTGTGTTTACGTCCCTTGGCTGGACCCTGTCTGGATCTGAAGCTTCTGTCTTGGAGGAGTTTTGGTTTCTTCCACTTCATCTCCTCATTCTTCGTTAAAAAGCAAGTGCCACAGAGAGAAGGCTCGGTCAGTAACACAAGACATGTTGCTGCTCCTTCTACTCGTGTTGCTTCGATGGCCACAAGGAGCCTGTGGGATGCTCAGAGCCAAATGCCTCTTGACTCTGGAGCAGAGTAAAGTGGAGCCACATAATTATTACAAGTCAGGAGATTACTTCATTAGCGGCATAGTCTCTGCAATGAGGGCTAGATTTCAATTATTAAGCTTTGATACAAGTCCTTCATTAACATTCTTCACGTAAGTCGGTCTTGATAGGGTGCTTTAGAGACACTCCATTTCCAATGACTGTCTACAGATCCAACCCTCCAAAAAATACAAGTGCTTTCCTCTTGATCTACTCCTTTTTCTAATTTATTTTCTGATTTTACCTTGCAAGAGATCCTATACCATTTCAGACAAGTGGCTGTCCATTCTCTTTTTAAAAACTTTCAGTGGTGAACTTCTGAAGGCAAGTTGTTCCACTGGTTAATTGTTCTTACTGTCAGGAAATTTCTCCTTAGTTCTAGGTTGCTTCTCTTCTTGATTAGTTTCCATCCGTTGTTTCTTGACCTGCCCTCTGGTGCTTTGGAAAATAAATTGACCCCTTCTTCTTTGTGGCAGCCTCTCAAATACTGGAATACTGCTATCATGTCACCCATAGTCCTTTTTTCTCTAGACTTCTTGTTATTGTGCCATATCCATCATCGGATGTTGGCGATCATGTTGGAGAACCTATTCTCTAGACTAGCCAAACCCAAATCCTATAACCATTCTTCATATGTTTTAGTCTCCAGGCCTTTAACCATCTTCTTTGCACTTTTTCTAAAGTCTCAGCATCTTTTTTGTAATGTGGTGATCAAAACTGGATGTAGTATTTCAGGTGTGGTATTTCAAGAGAGAAACAAATGCAAAAAATGAGTTAAGGAGCCCTGCTTTCTCTCTATTGCCTGTTACTTCCTTACCATCTTCTCTCTTTAGTGGATCAACTGTTTCCTTGACTTTTTTCTTGCTATTTATATGTTGAAAGAAACTTTTTAAAATTATCCTTGACTTTTGTTGCAAGTCTTTATTCATTCTGAGCCTTTGCTTTCTTGACTTCATCTTTGCAGATTCGGGCTATCTGCTGATACTCTGCCTTAGTTATGTGTTCTTCTTTTCATTTTTTGTACCTATATCTTTTGTCTTTCAGTTTATCAGAGAGTTCTTTGTGCAACCACGCTGTTTTTTTTCTTGGATTTCTTGTTTTTCTTTTTCAGTGGTATTGTGTTGGGATGGGCTTTTATGATAATATTTTTAGTGTTTCCCATGTTTCTTGAGTTGTTTTCTCTTTTAGGATTTTTATCCATGAAATTTTGTTTAGGATCTCTCTGAATTTGTTAAAATCAGCTTTGAAGTTTGACACTGGTTGGATTACATTCTGTTGCTTGTGTTTACATTATATTGAATTCCAGTATAACATGGTCACGCTCGCCCAAGGTTTTAGTTTATTAGTGCAACCAACTGCTGAGAGTGCCTTTGAAATACTGTTCAATCCAAAACTTTCTATTTTTACTTTACTTTACTTTTTTTTACTTTTTATTAGATTTATATACCGCCCTTCTCCTCGAGGGGACTCAGGGCGGTGAACAGGCAAAGATAAAAAACATAGATACAAAATTTAAAAAACCAATTAAAACCGAATTAAATAATTGCCCCAACAATTCAAAACCCGTTTTTTAAAAAATTTGGATTATGAAATTAAAATTTAAAATTTTCTTACAAAATTTTCTTACAAAAAGGGGAGAGATTATGCCAGGCCCACCTGATGGAACAAGAAAGTTTTTAACTCACGGTGGAAAGCACAAAGATCCGGGATCCGCCGAATCTCTGGGGGGAGGTCGTTCCAGACAGTGGGTGCCCCCACAGAAAAGGCTCTCCCCCTGGGGGCTGCCAGTCGACATTGTTTGGCCGACGGCACCCAGAGGAGCCCCTCTCTGTGGGACCGTACCGGTCGGTGGGAGGCTATTTGTATATTTGTTTTTATTCTTTTTCCATTGTAATATTTTGGAGTGGAACAAACTGTTTGGTAGAATAATTGTGATGTGGTGCATTAAAAGGGTTATTGTAGAAGAAAAGTTAAATGTCATTTTCATTGATATATTCATACCTGCAGAAAATCACCCAAATTTTATTGGAAATTGCTACCCTTCCTTTTTGCCACCGAGGACATGAAGCAGAATGGTCTTCTTTCACCTAATATCACCCTGGGTTATAATATCTATGACAATTTCTTCAAGGTAGAAATGACTTCAGAGGCTTTGCTGGACCTTCTTTCAGATGGGGAAGCCAATGTTCCCAATTACAGGTGTGGAAGGCAGAGAAACACAGTGGCTGTTCTGGAAGGGGCAGAAACTGGCATCTCCGTCCAGATTTCAACTATGTTGGGCACCTACAAAATCCCTCAGGTCTGTCTTTCTTGGGGAGACAGTTTTCAGTCATGCAACTTTCAATCAGAAATTAAAAGCAGAGTATTATTACGGAAATGCAAGGAGCTGCATTTTACTTGTTACATTTAAAATACCGTCGTCTTCCATTTCTTTCAGATCAGTTACAATTTTGCTTCCCATATTCTGAGGGATAAAACTGAGTTTCCTTTCTTCTACCCGATGCTTCCTGCTGAAGGAGTCCAGTACCCAGGGATGGTCAGGCTGCTCCTCTATTTCAGATGGACTTTGGTTGGTCTCATTGCTCCAGAAAATGACCAGGGGGAGAGATTCATGAGGACAATGTCTTCTATGATGTTAAAGGATGGCATTTGTGCAGTTATATATCAAACTTTTCCACTAAGTGGCATTGAGAAAGTAATAAACATTTTACAATATTACAAGTGGAGAGAAGTCAACGTCTTTGTTTATGGTTCAGAGACGAGTTCATTCCTGATAGGAATGATGATTGTACAAAAAGTATTTCAAAGAGTTCAGGAACCAATTGTAGGAAAAGTTTGGATCGTCACAGCTCACTGGGATCTTAGTTTTGATTTAATTTTTACTAAGCTTTCCTTTAAATACATTGGTACTATTTTTTCTTTTCTGACTCAGAAAGGGAAATGGGTGAACTATGATGCCTTTAGGAGCTTATTCAAAACCATGTATAACCTTGGGGAGAAAACTTTTGCATGTTCATCTACTAAGGACGCCTTTTCGGTGAAAGTCTGGAGACGGTGCAGACAGAGGGAAGAACCGGTAGCTTTGAGGGAAGAGGAGATTGATCAAATCCTGGCTCTGGACACCTATCTAATTTACAACACCGTCTGGACTGTAGGAAGGACCTTAAATTCAGCTTATACATCAATATTAAAGAAAGCCATGAGGAACAAGGGCATGAAAGCAGAAGCTCCAAGTCTGAAGACTTGGCAGGTATATATCTCCCATTAGGCATGTTTCCTTTGTAGATGGGAATCGGTTTTCGAAGTAGTTGCTTTAGTTATTTATTCTGAAAAATTAAATCACCATGAAACTCGAATGCAATCTAATTCCAACCTTCCATTCTCTTTATTTTCCTTTCCCTCTGTCCTTGCTATTGCAATATTTTCCCTTTATATTTTTTCCAAAGGAAATGCTTTTTCATTTCTGTTTTGTCAAAAACAGATTGTGTCAAACAAATCTTATTTCATTCTTTGACAAAATGACCAAATTATTTTTTTATTTTTATTTATTTATTTGTCAAGCTTATATAAAATAACAGATAAAAGTATAAACATGATTTGAATACATGAAAAGGATACGAATAAAAAGGGACATTAGGACAGGGATGGTAGGTACATTGGTGCGCTTATGCATGTCCCTTACAGACCTCTTAGGAATGGGGTGAGGTCAACAGTAGACAGTCTAAGGTTAAAGTTATGGGGGTTTTGGGAAGAAACCACAGAGTTGGATAGTGCATTCCAGGCATTGACCACTCTGTTGCTGAAGTCATATTTTCTGCAATCGAGTTTGGAGCGGTTTACCTTAAGTTTGTATCTATTGTTTGCTCGTCTATTGTTACGATTGAAGCTGAAGTAGTCATTGACAGGTAGGACATTGTGGCAGATAATTTTATGTACTACGCTTAGGTCAGGCTTAAGTTGGCGTAGTTCTAAGCTGTCTAAGCCCAAAATTTCAAGTCTAGTGACATAAGATATTTAGTTGTGAGCAGAGGAGTGGAGGACACTTCTTGTGAAATATTTCTGGACTCTCTCAATTGTATTAATGTCCAATATGCAGTGTGGGTTCCAGACAGATGACCTATATTTGAGAATTGGTCTAGCAAATGTTTTGTATGCTCTAGTTAGTAGAACAATATTACCAGAGAAGAAGCTACACAAGATTAGGTTAACAACTCTTAATGCTTTTAATTAATTAATTTTAATCAATTTACTTTAATTAATTTAATAAGTAGATCAGCAAAATCAGTTGTGGACCCAGTATACTTAGATTTCAGCAAAGCATTTGATAAAGTAAACCACCAGGTGGGTTTGTAACTGACTGACAAATGATACTCAACATGCAGTCCTCAATGGAACTACATCCACATGAAGGAAAGTAAGCAGTGGGATATACCAAGTTTCCATTTTAGGCCCAGTACTCTTCAATATCTTCACAAATGACTTAGATGAGGGAATAGAAAGGGAACTTATCAAATTTGCAGATGACACTAAGCTGGCAGGAATAGCCAACACCCCAGAAGACAAGCTCAGGATCCGAAAAGATCTTGACAGACTTGAACACAAGGCTCTATCTAACAAAATGAAATTCAGCATAGGTTAAAGTAAGATTCTATACTTAGGTAAGGAAAACCAACTGTATAGGTATAGACTAGGTGAAACATGGCTTAAGGCCAGTAATTATGAAAGGGATCTTGGAGTCCTAGTAGACAATCACTTAAATATGAACCAGTAATGTGCAGCAGCAGCTTTAAAAAGGCAATGCAATTCTAGGCTGTATTAATAGAGAGATACAATCAAGATCACGTTAAGTTCTAGTACCACTTTACAAAGCTTAGTAAGACCAACTGAAGACCAACTGGTCCAATTCTGATCACCACAATACAAAAAAGATGTTGAGACTCAGGAAAGTGTGCAGAAAAGAGCAACAAAAATGATTAGGGGGCTGGAGCCTAAAGCATTCGAAGAATGGTTATAGGAATTGGGTAAGTTTAGTCTAATGAAAGGAAGCACTAGGAAGGACATGATAGCATTGTTACAACATTTGAGGGGGTCCCACAAAGATGAGGACATCAAACTATTTTCCAGAGCACCAAAAGGCAAGACAAGAGACAATGGTTGGAAACTAACCAAGGAGAGAAGCAATCTAGAACTAAGGAGAAATTTCCTAACAGTGAGAGCAATTAATCAATGTAATAGCTTGCCTTCAGAAGTTGTGGGTGCTCCATCACTGAAGGCTTTCAAAAAGAGACAGGACAACCATTTGTCTGAAATGATATAATGTCTCCTGCTTGAGCAGAGAGTTGGACTAGAAGACCTCCAAGGTCCTTTCCAACTCTACTATTCTATGTCCTTTTTCATCCATCATTTTATTGCATTCCATCAAATATAACTGTTTTCTTGGTCTGAATATTATACTGCATCCCTGCAGGGGTGAAATTCACTTACTTTCCCTACCGGTTCACAAATGTGCACATGCATCCACACATGTGCCCGGCCTTCCACGCATGCACTTGGCCTCAAAAACATGCCTAAATAGGATGGCATAGAGCCAAGGCGAGTGGGAGAACAGAACAGAACAGAACAGAACAGAACAGAACAGAACAGAACAGAACAGAATAGAATAACAGAGTTGGAAGGGACCTTGGAGGTCTTCTAGTCCAACCCCCTGCTTAGGCAGGAAACCCTACACCACTTCAGACAAATGGTTATCCAACATCTTCTTAAAAACTTCCAGTGTTGGAGCATTCACAACTTCTGCAGGCAAGTCGTTCCACTTATTAATTGTTCTAACTGTCAGGAAATTTCTCCTTAGTTCTAAATTGCTTCTCTCCTTGATTAGTTTCCACCCATTGCTTCTTGTTCTACCCTCAAGTGCTTTGAAGAATAGTTTGATTCCCTCTTCTGCCCTGAGATATTGGAACACTGCTATCGTGTCTCCCCTAGTCCATCTCTTCATCAAACTAGCCATACCCAGTTCCTGCAACCGTTCTTCATAAGTTTTAGCCTCCAGTCCTGCTCTTCTCTGCGCTCTTTTTAGAATCTCCACATCCTTTTTTTTACATTGTGGCGACCAAAACTGGATGCAGTATTCCAAGTGTGGCCTTACCAAGGCATTATAAAGTGGTATTAACACTTCACGTGATCTTGATTCTATCCCTGTGTTTTTGCAGCCCAGAACTGTGTTGGCTTTTTTGGCAGCTGCTGCACACTGCTGGCTCATATTTAAATGGTTGTCCACTAGGACTCCAAGATCCCTCTCACAATCAGTACTATTGAGCAAGGTACCACATATATGGCACCTGTGCATTTTGTTTTTCTTGCCTAAATGTAGAACCTTGCTTTTTTCACTGTTGAATTTCATTTTGTTAGATAGCGTCCAATGTCTCAGACATAGCGCTATGTCTCAGAATATCCCATTCTATCACTTCTGTTGGGGTGAGGCAGTTTAACACATCTAACACCCCAGTAGTGGGATTCAAATCCCACCACTACCGATTTGCTCGTGGGTGCACATGTGTGCGACGCTTCTGCGCATGCGCAGACACATCCGGGCAGATGAGAGAAGCTAGCAGGCCAAAGCTTTTTTTTAAAAAAAATACCAATTAAAATTGAATGTTAATTATCAACAAGGTGATCAAAAATTGAGTAGCTGCCCATATCAGCTGAGTGATATTGGTATCAGCTTGAGTGGCGTAGGAGGCTAATGCCTCCTACAAGGCAGCATTTAACATCCAGCTGCCTGCAATTACTGTAAGTTCGAATCTCACCAGGCTCAAGGTTGACTCAGCCTTTCATCCTTTCTAAGGTGAGTAAAATGAGGACCCAGTTTGTGGGGGCAATAAGCTGACTTTGTATAAAATATACAAAAGTATGAAGGCTATTGCTTAACGCATTGTAAGCCGCCCTGAGTCTCCGGAGAAGGGCGGCATATAAATAAGAATTTAAAAAAAAAATAAAAAAAATGAGAAAATAGGGCACAAAGAATATCTGTCACTGCTATGCTGGACAAGTCATATAAAAAAAAGAAAGAAAGAAAAAGAAATCCCTTAATTGTCTATGAGGATATGAGGATATGAATATGTCCTACTGTTGTCTATGACAGTGATGGCTAACCTTTTTGCCATCGCATGCCAAAAGTGGGGGGAGCACAGTGGGGTCACACGCACGCATGCCCACATCCATAATTCTATGCACCCCCCCTGGTGCTCCCCCCTGCTTTTGGCACACGATGGCACGCTGGGCCCGGTAGGCCCGTTTTTTGCTCTCCCCAGGCTCCAGAGACTTTCTAGGAGCCTGGGGAGAGCAAAAATGGCCTCCCCCCCCCCAGAGGCCCTCCAGATGCCGGAAACAGTGTGTCTCCTGACTTCTGGTGGGCCCAGAAGGCCCAAAAATCAGCTGGCTGGTACACGCATGCATGCCAGAGCTGAACTCGCGTGCCCACCGATATGGCTCTGCATGCCAACTATGGCACCCGTGCCATAGGTTCGCCATCACAAGTCTATGAGAATATGATTGTCTATGAGAATATATAAGAGACAATATTGTCTATGAGAATAGGAGTATGTCCTACTGTCCCCATTTATTTGTATTCATTTCCTTCGTTCATGTCCATGTTCATATTTATACCTGCTATCTTGTACATGTTTGACAAACTAATAAATAAAAATAAATTAAATAGAATTTAATCAATTTCCCGATTGCATGGGAAGATGGCAACAAGCACAGAGAAAAGGGGGCTATTTGAAGATGTGATTCAGTTTAATGCCCCGATCCATTTTAATAGCAATAGCTCATAGACTCACATACCACATTTACAACCTCAGCATCTTGCCCGCAACAATCTGGGTCCTCATTTTACCACTCTCAGAAGAATACCACTCTCAGTAGAATTGAGTTCATCAGGATCAAACTCCATTGTAAGTAAGGATAGAAGGGGAAAAAATATAAGATTTCAGCCCCAAGAAAGACAGTCAAAATTTTGGAGCCGCTAATACTCTCCAATCACTGAAAGGAATGACTGTTAGCAAGAAAAGAGATGTTGTGGACCAATATCTTGCAATCATCAGTGATCTTTCCATGCTTAGTTACTTAGTTTTCTCCATTGAAGACCCAGGAGAGTCACCACAGATAGGACACATGAAGTTACTTTCCTGAATTGGGCAACTAATGGTACCAAAAAATTAAAAAAATAAAATCACCAAACTTTCAATTAAAATGAATCGCTAAAATCTGCATTTTTACATTAATATATCTTAAATTAACAAAACATCAATGAGATAAAGTAACGGGGAAAGGAACCTAACCAGCTCTTCAAACTCCTGTTCTTTATAATCATTGTTCTAATCTATAGCTGTTATTACTTCTATGCTTATTGATACTCCCTTAACCAGGGGTGGTATTTGGGTGAACCGGTAGTGGCGACCTGCGGGCCCATGTGCCCCGGCGCTATGCCGTCCTCTTTAGCCACATTTTCTAAGCTGTGCACATGTGTGCAACAAAGGTGGGTTTCAGCAGGTTCTGACCAGTTCTGGAGAACTGGTAGCGGAAACTTTGAGTAGTTTGGAGCAGGGGTGAAATCTAAAATTTTTCCCTACCGGTTCTGTGGGCATGGCTTGGTGGGGGTGTGTGTGTCCTGTGACTGAGTGGGCGTGGCCAATTCAAAGTCACTCACAGCCATGCCCACTCAATCACAAGACCCCCTCCCACCAAGCGACGCCCACAGAACGGGGTAGGAAAACTTTTTAAATTTCTATTCTGTCCTTACCTTTCTCCCGCAGCTCCGCCCACTGACCCCATTTCCTGATTCTTAGTGCCCACCTTTCTCCCGCAGCTGGCTGTCAGGGAAGGCAAGCTCCCGAAAAATATTGAAGTCGCTCACTCTCCTTCTTGAATGAGCTGCTCTGGTCCACACACCAGCTGCTCAAGTGCACATTGTTTATTTAATTCAGCGACAGGTTGGATGTGGCAGGTACCTTTCGGGCGCTTGCCTTCCCTGACAACCAGCTGTGGGAGAAAGGTGAGCAGTAGGAGTTGGGGAATGGTGCATTCCCTGACTCTGGGGAATGGGGCAGGTGGGCGGAGCCACGTGGTGAAGGGCGAGTGGCAGCGGCTCTGCGGCAAGGCTGGCATCAGGGAATGGTGCTTACCTTTCTCCCACAGCTGGCTGTCAGGGAAGGCAAGCGCCCGAAAGGTACTGGAGTCGCTCTCTCTCCTTCTTGAATGAGCCACTCTGGTCCATGCGCTGGCTGCACAAGCGCACATCCAACCTGCTGCTGAATTAAATAAACAGTGTGTGCTTGCGCAGCTGGCTCATGGACCAGAGTGGCTCATTCAAAAAGGAGAGTAAGCGACTCCGGTACCTTTCGGGCGCTTGCCTTCCCTGACAGCCAGCCGCGGGAGAAAGGTGAGCAGTAGGAGTCAAGGAATGGTGCATTCCCTGACTCTGGGGAATGGGCCAGGTGGGTGGAGCCTCCAGCTTCCATTGCTACCAGATGGCCAGTGGTTCAGAGAGAACCACCGGCCATCATCGCTACCTACTTGCCCGAGCCGGTCTGAACCGGGAGCATTTCACCCCTGGTTTGGAGAACTGGTAGTAAAAATTCTGACTGGCCCCACTCCCATCTATTCTCTGCCTCCCAAGTCCCAGCTGATCGGGAGGAAATGGGGATTTTGCAGTAACCTTCCCCTGGATTGGGGAGGGAATGGAGATTTTACAGTATCCTTCCCCTGCCATGCCTACCAAGCCATGCCCACCAAGCTATGCCATGCCACACCCACCAAGCCACGCCCACAGAACTGGTAGTAAAAAAATTTGAAACCCATCACTGGTGTGCAAGCCACGCGTGTGAGCAAAGCGCATCTACATTTTCGGTGCACAGCGAACTGGTGGTAAAATTATGTGAAACCCATCTCTGCCTCTAACCAAATTGAAAACTCAGAACCTGGTATTTGAACACAGAGAGAGGAATATTCAGATCCCTCCCAGCACAGTCCAAGGGGTCTTTCTTCTGATGTCCTTTCTAAATTGCTCTTTTCCTTTCCTTTTCAGTTTCACTCCTTCCTTCAAAACATTCAGTTTCACAATAATCCCGTAAATGGGGTCTATTTGGATCAGAAAGGAGACCTAACAGCTGACCTGGAAATTGTGAACTGGGTCGTTTCCCCCAACAAATCTGTCAAGTCAGTGAGATCTGGGAGTCTAGAAAAATGTGCATCCCAGGAGTTGAAATTTACCATTGACCAGAAAAGTATTGCACAGGTGGAAAAGCTGAACAAGGTGGGATTAATATTTATTTTATTCCACTGAAGATGGTAATAAAGGATTGCATTACTTGGGGTGGGGGAGAGGATGTGCCTTTGAATTTTCATGTCAGCTCATCAGTTTTGCACATCTGGCTATGGTCAAGGAAGCTGAACCACAAGGCCCTCCCTATTCACCAGGACAATGCGCAGCCCATCACAAGATTGAAATCCCGTAGGCCAGCATGGAAAACAGCTATTCACTTACCACCTGTCTAGTTAACCCCCAGGATTCCTGGAGAGAGGAATGGTCCAAGTGAACTCCTTGTGGCTTGACCATTGGTGATCCCTCTACCAAACCACCTGGTTTTGACCTGCCTCACTTTGTCTGGTTGAAATTGTACAGAATAAGGTGTGATACTGGGAGAAGTGCCTCTACCCTGTATCAGCAGGGATAGAAAGATTCCTCTTGCTGTGATGGTGGTGGTGATATGGAAAGTATTAAACACATTGTGCAAGATTGCCCATGGCATGCATTTTCTGGTTCCTGATTTGATTCAATTTGATTTGATTTGATTCGATTCGATTCGATTCAATTCATTCAATTCAATTCAATTCAATTCAATTCAATTCAATTCAATTCAATTCAGAATAGAGTTTGGAGGTCTTCTAGTTCAGTGAGCCCCAACCTTTTGGGCACTGTGACTGATTCTGTGGAAAGAGGTTTTTCCACAGACCGGAGAGGGCCTGGTTTTGTGTGCAGCCTGCATCAGATGGGGCTTTGCTTGTTTGCGTGGACTGGTTTCTGGCATGCCGCAGACCAGTGCTGGTCCATAGATCGGGGGTTGGGGACCCCTGTTCTAGTCCAACCCCCTGCTCAAGCAGGAGACCATATATCATTTCAGGCAGGGATAAAATGCACACCCAGATCTGTCCCCTCAGCCATATCGTACTCACGGCTGCTTCAAACAGCAGGTTGAGTAAAGGGGGAGCGCCGACTTTCTCTCGGCTTTCTAATCCACATCTATGCGAATGCCGAAACAATCAAAGCCAGTTCACCGTAGTTGGGTGATCAGTGTTTGGTTTACTTCGCTATACATGGGAATCAGGAAAAGATGAGTACGTTACATACAAAGTCGGCGTTGAGAGCAACCACTTCTCAGCGCAATTTAAACAAGCTGTGCCGCCCGCTCTCCACCCTCGTAATGCTTCTCAGCTGTTTGGAGTTTTTGGCAGCCGCTTCCTGCTCGCTCTAGCCAGGATATGGGATCATGATGTTCTCGAAGCCACGATGATGGCTGGGCTCGACATAACCGTTGCTACCGGATCAGAAATGTGAGCGTGCGTGCCTCTTCTGCAGATGCACAGAGCCTTCTGCGCATGCACAGAGGGTCAAAAATGGGATGTGATGACATCCAGGTGGGTGGGCGGAGCCTCCTGCTGCCGGCCCTACCCAATCGTGTGAACCAGATAGATCCGGCTGGATTTCACTGCTGATTTCAGAAAAGTGACTATCCAATCTCTTCTCACTAAAGTTATAACTAGAAGCCAGGATGGGTTTCTTAAAAACAGATCATTCCAGACCAATCTTATTTCCTTCTTTGACAAAGTATATTTAGACTTTTAACTTTAGTTGATTCTAAATGTTTGCAGATCTGTTTTTTGCTTATTTATTTTTTCAGTATCTTCCCAGGTATTGATGTTAGGCTGATTGGTCTGTAGTTTCCTGGGTCTGGTTCCCCCCCCCCCTTTTCGAAGATCAGGATCACATCAGCTCTTTTCCACCCCCCACCCCCACCCCCGCCCCCCAGTGATTTAAGAAATGCCAGAGGCAATTGCCTGGATAGCTGAATTGGACATCCAGTTAGGAGGATACTGCCATACCTCCATAGAAGTTTTACTTATAATTACATGGACTGTGCATATATTTTAATTTCTCTTCTGTTATGTTCACATCATACACTAAATAAATAAGTTTTGCAAAAGAACAAATGTCTCCTTTATTCCATATTGCCAGGTAAAATATAATATTCAATGTTCATACAAACTACTCACTGAGTCTATTGAAAGGGAGACTGAGCCAATTATACTAATAATGTCATTTACTAAGCCAGTAAATGTTTCAGTGATAACTCATGTCTATATTTACAATGAAAGCCTCAACATTTTAATGTGTATGAAATGTCAGAAGGGAAAAGAAACAACAAAAGAATAAGTAGTTCAATCTGTTTGAAAAACCTCACCTTTGTTATTGGCTTCTAATTACCGTATTTTTCAGAGTATAAGATGCACTCCCCCCACTAAAAGAGGGTGAAAATTTGGGTGTGTCTTATACACCAAATGTAGCCCCACCCCCCACCCTTTGGCCTCTGCCTCCCAGCAATTTGCCTCCTTGCAGCAAACAACAAACAGCTCATTTCAGCTTCAGCACAGCCTGATTAGCACAAACAGCTGATCGTCGGTTGGATCGGCCTCCCAACCATCAGCTGTTTCAGGCTGCAGGGATTGTCATTGCCTATTGCCGCCCCATTTTCAGTCTCTGCTGTTTGCTGCAAGGAGGCAAATTGCTGGGAGGCAGAGGCAGATTTTTTTCCCTTGTGCTAATCAGGCTGTACTGAAACTGAAACAGGCTGTTTGTTGTTTGCTGCAAGGAGGCAAATTGCTCGGAGGCAGAGGCAGAATTCTTTTCTTGTTTTCCTCCCCAAAAAAGGTAGGTGCGTTTTATAATCCAGTGTCGTATACTTTGAAAAATACGGTAGTCAAAGATAAATCTTGAACTGGAGACCATTACACCTTTTTCCTTTTTCTGAAAATAAGTCTATTTTCTGTCCTCTCCCTGCTCAGCCCCTTCCTCCTTCTAGGTGTGTGGAAAGCTGTCGTCCTGGATTCAAGAAGGTGGCTCAGGAAAGACAACCCATCTGCTGCTATGATTGTCATCCTTGTGCGGAAGGAACCATCTCCACCACGGAAGGTGGGTGACATCAGAGGAAAGGGGTAGACTTTAGGGAGGACCACAGTCCCTGGCATTATTCATGAAAGGGTACTTTGATAGGCATTCTTAACCTTGATTTTAAAATATATAATTTCTTTTAACAAAAATAATTTATTACGTAATGACTGGCAAGAAATTATCCTTTAATTTAAATTGGGAGCAGGATATCTGAACAGAAGGGTTCGATGAAGTCTTGACGTTAGAAAGAATACAGTATTGCTTCCTTTTCATCTTATTTACAAGGAAACCTCTGTCATTTTTTCTCTCTCTTGAAAAATTGAGAACTTTACTTTGCCTTGTCTTGCCCTGCCTTCCCTTGATCTACTAATGCATGAGTAAAAAGACTGAATTTGTTTCTTTAGTGAGTCTATCTACAAGTCCAACATTGAATCTTCCTCCCTCCCTCCCTCCCTCCCTCCCTCCCTCCCTCCCTCCCTCCTCCCTCCCCTCCCTCCTCTCTTCCTTCTGTCAGACCTGGAAGCCATCTTTAGCTTCGATCTTGATGGCTGCCACATTTAGTGCTGTGGGAAAATGGGAGGGCAGGTTTGCATGGAGTTGGTGGCAATATATAGCCATTCCTTTGCCTGGGAGTCAAGGATGTTCAGCCTGCACCTGGAGAGGTGTGACTGGAGAATGTCTCTAGTTGGGATGGATAATTGATTGGGCCATGTGATGGACATGTGGGTGCAGGGGAAGGAACTTTGACTTTCCTTTGGGTGGGGAAAACCTGAGGGCTTTCAGATTTGGGTTTTCCTAGATGTACCAAGATGAAATCTCTAATAAAATGGAATTCTGAGGAACTGTTGGCTTCAGGTTTCCTTTGGCTGGGGGTGTTAATTGGAACCCTGACACCTACCTACCTTCCTTCCTTCCTTCCTTCCTTCCTTCCTTCCTTCCTTCCTTCCTTGTTTCCTCCCTCCGCCCCTTCCCTCTTTCCTTCCTTCCCTCCTTCCCTTCCTCCCTTTCTTTATTCTTTTCTTAAACATTTCCCATAGGAGAAATGAGGGACAGTCTCTTTTTGACGTCATAGAAAGGACTGTAAAATTGAGGGTGGCTTTTTTCATCTATCCTCAAAAGAGCTCCCCAAGGAGATGGAAAACATTGGTAATTTGCTTTCCTGGCAAGATTGTGAGGGAAAAGAAGGAGGGGGGAATCCAACAACCAGAGGAACTACTGCATAGAGAGGAAACCTGGCCATCTCTATGATCAAAGTGAAGGGTGACATTGACATTTGCAAAGGAGAATTTAAGAAAACACTTTACTAATAGCCAGTTTACACATGAAGAACAGCAGCTGAGTTTGTTGGAGAAATATTTTCCTCCTTAAAAGAATCAGACTACCACAGACGAGTCCCACTTCTTACTTCTTCTTGTGCTTCAACTAGTCCAATATAGGAGGTCAGAATGACCACCTGCCCATGGGTGGGAGTGCCGCAGAGTGCTTTGGATTTCATCTCTAAAAGGTAATTCATGGAATCTGGGATGCAAACGATGCAACCTCTAAAAGCAGACAGTGCTTATCCTGGGACTATGTGGCAGAAATCCTGACTTCCCTTTGACACTTGTCCTTCTGTGTTCTACTACTTAAACTTCCCAACCATTGTTGCATGCTAATGTACAGTGGTGGGATTAATCTGATTCTGTCCGGTTTGAGAGAACCGGTAGTGGCAACTGTGGGAGGCTCCGTGCAACTTCCCCAACGTAATGCGTGATTACTGTGCATGCATGGAAGGCCATGTGCATACAGAGTGGTGGTGCATGTGAGCAAAGTGAGTGTGTGTGCATGCGTGCTCACATTTGTGAACCTGTAGGGAAGGTAAGTGTCAGCTTCTGCTCTTTCGATGCTTACTTGCTTGGCTGCCATGGAAACGGGGGAGGGGGTGCTAGGGGGATTCTTGGGGGGGAAGTGTGCTGGAGGAAAATGAAAGTGAATCTTTGCTGCAGTTCTTTCTTTCAAGTTGATATGTTTCAAGGTCAATGGTCGTGGCATACCAGGAGGATGACACTGCCAGACGTGTGCTCCCACATGACCCCTGGAGGACCTGTGGATTGGATGATTTACGCTGGGCAGTTGGGAGGGGATGCTTTCTATATGTGATTTTCATGCCTATGCTTCAGATCTTGCTTTTCTATGGTTGCATTCAGTTCATACTCAGTAAAAGTACCTTTCTCAAAGAAAATGGAGTTGGGGTTTTTCTTTCTTGAGTATTGAAAGGAAGCACACCTGACAGTAAGTGAATCCCACCTCTGCTACCGTACCTTTCCCCATACACATTCATCCAACACATCACCAATTCATCCAATATGCATCTGATGGAAGAATCTATTTTATTATCAATATTAATCTTGGTTTTTTTCCCCAGATGCTGAAAAATGCACCAAATGTCCAGCAGATCAACATCCAAACATCAAGAGAGATGACTGTATACCTAAGATTGAAACTTTCCTATCCTATCAAGAAAATATGGGGCTCACCCTAGCTTGTGTTGCATTTTTCCTGTCTTTGGTAACAGGCTTAGTCTTGGGAATCTTCATTAAATTCCAAGAAACTCCCATAGTCAAAGCCAACAATCGAGATCTCTCCTATATCCTTCTCATCTCCCTCCTGCTATGCTTCTTGACCTCCTTCCTTTTCATTGGCCAGCCAAGATCTGCCACTTGTCTTCTTCAACAAACAGCCTTCAGCAACATCTTCTCAGTTGCCATTTCTGCCGTCTTGGCCAAAACATTCATGGTGGTGTTAGCCTTCTTGGCCACAAAACCAGGGAATAAAGTGCAGAGATTGCTAGGGAAGAGCCTGGCTAATTCCATCATATTTTCGTGTTCTGGTGTCCAAGTTGTTCTCTGCAGCATCTGGTTGGGCACTTCTCCCCCATTCCCCGAGGTGGACATGTACTCACAATCTGCAGAGATCATCCTACAATGTAATGAAGGCTCTGTTGCCATGTTCTACCTTGCCCTTGGTTATATGGGGTTCTTGGCTGCCATCAGCTTCACAGTGGCTTTCCTAGCTAGAAATCTACCTGCCGCCTTTAATGAAGCCAAACTCATCACCTTCAGCATGTTGGTTTTCTGCAGTGTCTGGATAACCTTTGTACCTGCTTACCTGAGCACCAAAGGGAAATACATGGTGGCCGTGCAGGTTTTTTCCATCTTGGCCTCCAGTGCTGGACTTCTGGGCTGCATCTTCCTCCCCAAATGTTACATTGTTTTCTTAAGACCGGATTTGAATACCAAGGAACATTTGCTGTCAAATAAAAATAGAAATTGACTTACTAATTTCTTTCTCTCAAATATCAGTTAATTGCTACAAAAACATTATTTGCTGCTTTAATGTTCCTTTAGAAACACAATGGTTTTTTTTGTTTTGTTTTGTTTTGTGTCACAATAATAACAATCAGTGGTGAAATCCAATTTTTTTTTACTACCGGTTCTGTGGGCATGGCTTGGTGGGCATGGCAAGGGAAGGATATTGCAAAATCTCTATTCCCACCCCACTCTAGGGGAAGGATACTGCAAA
>WNWU01000142.1:532239-560369 GCA_012654045.1 Ptyas mucosa
CTTCTTCTTCTTCTTCTTCTTCTTCTTCTTCTTCTTCTTCTTCTTCTCCTCCTCCTCCTCCTCCTCCTCCTCCTCCTCCTCCTCCTCCTTCTTTTTTAGATCAGTTACAGTTTTATTTCCCAGGTTCTGAATGACAAAAGGCAATTTCCTTTCTTCTACCCAATGCTCCCCTCTGAAGGAGTCCAGTACCCAGGGATGGTCAAAGTGCTCCTTCATTTCCAGTGGACTTTGATTGGTCTGATTGCTCCAGACACTAATCAGGGACAGAAATTCATGAGGACGATGACCGCCGTGTTCATAAGGAATGACATTTGTCCAGTTTTATTAGAAACCTTTTCCACAACTAGCAAGAAACTCTTCAAGCTTTCTGACACATACCGCACTTGGAGACAAGTGAATGTCTTTCTTTATGGTGCAGAGATGGATTCAATAGCAATTGGGTTATTACTTATTCATAGAGCCATTGAAGGTTTTAAGGAACCTGCTAAAGGCAAGGTCCTAATGACAACTTTGCTGAGTGACTTACACATATATTTAACAGAAATTGTCAAGCTCATCGGACAAATCCATAGCATTTTTTCCTTTCCTATGAAAACAAAGCAAACAGCAAACTATGCTGTATCTTGGCATTTGTACTCTACAATGCAAGACTTTTCAGAGAGATCCTTTACATGTTTCTATGCCAAGGATGCCTTTTCAGTTAAAATCTGGAGACGGTGCAGAGAAAGTGAAGAACTGGAAGTTCTGCCCCAGGAGTTAATTGATCGTATCTTGTCAATAGATAACTATTTCACTTACAATACAGTCTGGGCTGTGGCACAGACTTTACATGCAGCCTTTTTATCTCATTCTGAAAGGACAAGGAATAATGATGGTAAGAACATGGAAATTCCATGGTTGAAAGCTTGGCAGGTAATTGTTTTTCTTTGTGTGTTTTTTCTCTTGAAGATAAGAATCAATTTTATAAGTGTCAGAACTGAATAGTTATTCTGAAAAATTAGTTGATTTTTTTATATATAGAAAGTACATTGAACGAAAACATTCTGTTCCCCTCTTTTTTTGCATTACAATTACTTCTTCTCTTTAGTTAATAACTGTCAACTGTCCCAACTTAGTCAATTAGAAAAGAAAAGCTCTTCAATCCATTGTTAATGAAAATATAGTTTCCTAAAGTCAAATATTATAGCGTAGCAAAGCCGGATCTGAACTTCCCCACCCAAAGCATCTGGTTAACTCTTCCCTTCTCACCATCTTTCCCCTTGGTTATCTCTCATTGTCCAATTATATTGAATCAAATTGTTTTGGTACCAGTCCATGGCTTGGCGGACTGGAGAGTGTTGTATTCTCTCACGGCACAGCACAATGAGTAGTTTCAATTCCCCTTATCCTCCTCCCTCCCCCATTGCATACGGCAGACTGGCATCTGCCAAACTATGGCTGGTGCATCAGGTGAGAATCCTGACAGTAATTTGTTTTAAATTATTTTTCAAGTAAAATATTTTAGCATTCAAATGGGCATGCTTCATTTTCTTTTCATATAAACTGGGGCAGGGGGAGGGGAAGCAAATCTTAGAGAGGCTTTTAGGATTCCAGCCAGGCCCTTGAAGGAAGTGAGACAAAAATCTGCAAGGATTTCAGAAATGCTAATTTATTGTTAATGAGCTTGAAAACCTGTCCGAGTGACTCTCTGACCCATCTCAGTGTTTGTCCAGTTGAAAGACAATTACCCTGCAAGTTAGTAGATATTAGAATTAGAATTTAAATGTTTTTAAATTGTCTGCAAATGATTGAGAAATAAATCTGAAACTTTCACTGTGTGTGTCCATTCATCCACAGCACAAACTAAGTGTCAGGGTTCCAAGTAACTCCCCCAACAAAAGAAGACTCCAAGGCTTGAATTTCCTCAAAGCTCCATTTTATTGAAGATGTCATATTGGCACATCTGGGAAAACCCAAATATGAAAGCTTCCAGGTTTTCCCCACCCAAAAGGAAGTTCAAGTCCCTGCCCAGCACCCACATGTCCATCACATGGCCCAATCAGGCACCATACAAAACTGAAGATACCTCCCAGACACCTCATGGAGCTTGGCCTTGATTCTCTGAGAAAAGAATGTTATTTTGACTACATGTCATCCATACTCTATATAATCCCCCCTTCCTATTTCCACAGAAGGAAATCTGGCAGATCTGAAGGCCCAACTGTAAAGGCCCAACTGTAGGCCAACTGTAGGCCCAACTGTAAAAGATGGCTTCCAGGTCTGATACTAAGGGGTCTTACTGTAGATTTTTCTGTCTACATACAGTCCTGTCTAAACATATCCATTTTCTCTTCCATCCAGCTTCATACTCCCTTTCAAACTTCTCAGTTTTACAATAATTCCATAGGAGTGTTATATTTGGATAGGAATGGAGAGCTGGTGGCCAATCTGGACATTGTGAACTGGGTGATTTCCTCCAATATGTCTGTTAGCAGAGTGAAATGTGGGAGTCTAGAAAGACAAGGATCCTTGGATTTCAAGTTCATGATCGATCAGAGAGCTATCAAAAGGTTGGAAGTGCTGAACAAGGTGGGGAAAAACATATCATTTTACTCTTCCTAAAGCTCTTACCAAGAGGATTGCGGTATTCGGCAGGATGTGCTTTGGCTATCACCTCAGTTTTCTTTAGTTCCTCTTGGGTTAGATGTGCAGGTGTCTATAAACAATAGTCTCCTTAATGATTGGAATGGTTGAATAGATGTGTACTCTCTTCCATCCCCAATATTGACTTTAATTTTTTTTACTGTTGTTGTTAGCTGCTCAGAGTAATGGACAACAAGGCAAGAGGCTATATAAGTCAGAGGGGAAAAGGGAGAAAGAAAGGTGTAATGTCACCCCATTACGAAAAAGATGTTGAGACTTTGGAAAAAGTGCAGAGAAGATTATTTAAGATGATTAAAAAGCCTGGAGATTAAAACATAGGAAGGATGCTTGCATGAATTAGAGATGGCTAATTTAGGGAAAAGTAGGATTAGGGGGTGACATGATAGCAGTATTCCAATATTGGAGGGTCTGTCACAAAGAAAAGAGGGTCAATTTATTTTCTGAAGTACCAGAAGACAAGACAAGAAACAATGGATGGAAACTAATCAAGGAGAAAAATAACCTTCAGTTAAGGAGAAACATCCTAACAGTGAGAATGATTAAACAGTGGAACAGCTTGCTTTCAGATATTGTGGGTGGTTCATCAATGGAGGTTTTTAAGAAGAGACTGGACAGCCACTTGTCTGAAATGGTATAGGGCAGTGAGGGCTAACCTTTTTGCCATCGCGTGCCAAAAGTGTGGGAGTGCGGGGGGATTGTGTGCGTGCGTGCCCACACCATAATTCTATGTGTCCTGCCCACCGTTTGTGACCCCCCATGCTCCCCCCACTTTTGGCACACGATGGCCCGGTAGGCCCATTTTTTGCCCTCCCTAGGCTCCAGAGGCTTTCTAGGAGCCTGGGGAGGGTGAAAACAGCCTTCCCTACCCTCTGGAGGCGCTCCAGAGGCCAGAAACAGCCTATTTCCCAACTTCCGGTGGGCCCAGAAGACCTGAAAATCAGCTGACCTGCGCGTGCATGCCCGCTGGAGCTGAGCTTGCGTGCCCACCAATATGGCTCCATGTGCTACCTGTGGCATGTGTGCCATAGGTTCGCCATCACAGGTATAGGGTCTCCTGTTTGAGTAGGGGGTTGGACTAAAAAACCCCAAGGTCCCTTCCAGCTGTATTCTGATTGATCAAAGAGTGAAAACTTTAGATTTGTGCAAAGGGATAGAGAGTTAATCCACAGGGGCAAGATAATTCATTTAACAAACCAGAGAATCCATCTGATCTTCTTTTGAATAATTTAATAGTTAAATGTAGATTCTAAACTAAAAATTGTAGAGAATTAGAATTAGAAGAGAGAAAGAAGGAAACAACAATCAGCCAAATACATTTGATGAGCTCCAATTTTGTTTACATAGAAAAGTTAAAATTGGAACTGGAGATTTCTAATCCCTTGCTCTTTTGTCCCCCCCCCTTTTTTGACATAAATTCATGATTCCACTTCTGGATGTTTTCTCTGTTCAGCCCCTGCCTTCTTCCAGGTGTGTGGAAAGTTGTCGTCCTGGATTCGTGAAAGTGGCTCTGGAAGGAAAGCCCATCTGCTGCTATGACTGTCTGCCTTGTGCTGAAGGAACCATCTCCACCATGGAAGGTGGGTAACTCTAGAAGAAAGGGATTGACATTTGAGAAAAGCATATACACCAACATTTTCCCATATCAAACAATTTTGATAGGTTTCGTTACATATCCTAATGAATTGTAAGAAATTATATTGAAAGCTAAACTGTGATAGGACGTTAAAAGGACAAGTCTTAAGGAAGAGATGGAATCTGTTGCTCGTTCAATCTTACAATGCAACTTTCATCTTTCCAACTGCTATTTGGAGATCTTGACTGGGTCATTGATCAGATTCTTACAACCATGTTTGGATGGAACCATTTCTTTGTACAGCCATTGGTCCTGGTCTTAAATTTCCATAGTTGCTAAGAGGAAGGGAACTGTCTTGGATGTTTCCAGAACCCAGAAACCATTCTGTGTGCCTGTCCCATTTCCTACCTGTCCTCCTTTCTGTGTTCATAATCCAAATGAGAGGAATCTCAAATTGTGGTTCTGATACTGAACAGAGATTAGACTTCATGATAAAATTCACATTTCAATTCCTGGATTAAATCCTAATTGGGGAAGAGCAGAGCACGGAAGTGCTGATGGAAGCTGTACTAAGCAGACCTTCACCCATGCTTCATTTCATTCTAGACAGGATTTGATTGGTCCCTAAAGCACTGATAAAAGTCTGGACTTTTACCTTTAACAAGTTTAGCAGTGGAATGATAAAACCGTGGACCGACCTCCCTCCCTTCCTTCGTTCCTCTATCCCTTCCTTCTTCCCTTCCTCCTTCCCTCCCTCCCTCCCTCCCTCCCTTCCTTCCCTACAAAAGAGGAAAGGGAGATATTAAAAAATAAAAAGAAAAGAAAAATGAAACTAGCGTGTTTCATTAAGTGTTATGTTGTAAGCCTCCCAGAGTCACTTTAAAATGAGAAGGTTGGCAAATTAATTCATTAATTCATTAATTCATTAAAGGTTCTCTTCTATCTAGAGCAAAATGAAGATACATATTTTTTTTTAAATTTTATTTATATGCCACCCTTCTCCGGAGACTCAGGGCGGCTTACAATGCATTAAGCAATAGCCTTCATACTTTTGTATATTTTATACAAAGTCAGCTTATTGCCCCCACAAACCAGGTCCTCATTTTACCCACCTTAGAAAGAATGGAAGGCTGAGTCAACCTTGAGCCTGGTGAGATTCGAACTTACAGTAATTGCAGACAGCTGGATGTTAAATGCTGCCTTAATAGGAGGCATTAGCCTGCTATGCCACTCAGGCTCCTATATTAATTTCATCCACACTCAGTCATCCACACAAATTTCACATGATCATTGCATTTTATTTAAGTACATGCTTAACGGGAGATCCCACCCTTGCTCTTTTCAGATGCGCAGAAATGCACCAAATGTCTAGAAGATCAGCATCCAAACATCAAACGGATTCACTGTATTCCCAAGATTAAAAATTACCTTTCTTATAAAGAAACACTGGGGATCATCTTAGCTTCCATTACCCTGTTCATGTTTTTAATCACAGGCTTTGTTTTGGGAATATTCATTAAATTCCTGGAAACTCCTATCATCAAAGCCAACAATCGGGACCTCTCCTTCATCCTCCTGGTCTCCCTGCTGCTGTCCATCTTGACCTCCTTTTTGTTCATTGGGCGACCAACAAAACAGACCTGCCTTCTCCGTCAAACCGTTTTCAGTGTCATCTTCTCTATTGCCATTTCTTCAATCTTGGCCAAAACCATCACAGTGGTGTTAGCCTTCTTGGCCACTAAACCAGGGAATAAAGTGCAGAGATGGCTGGGGAAAAGCTTGGCCAACTCCATCATCGTTTCTTGCTCTGGTATCCAAGTTGTCATCTGCAGCATTTGGTTGGGCATTTCTCCCCCATTCCCAGACTCTGACATGTATTCCCAGCCTGGAGAGATCATTCTGCAATGCAATGAAGGGTCTGTCACCATGTTTTACTCTGCTCTTGGTTACATGGGCTTCCTGGCTGCCATCTGCTTCACAGTGGCTTTTCTAGCCAGGAATCTCCCTGGGGCCTTCAACGAAGCCAAGCTAATCACCTTCAGCATGCTGGTTTTCTGCAGTGTTTGGGTGTCCTTTGTATCCACCTACCTAAGCACCAAGGGGAAATACATGGTGGCCGTGCAGGTCTTTTCCATCTTGGCCTCCAATGCTGGCTTGGTGAGCTTTATATTTTTCCCTAAGTGCTATATTATTTACCTAAGACCAGATCTGAATACAAAAGCACATATGATATCAAAATAATGCAGTAAAAAGTGTGCCTTATACTCAGAAAAATATGGTATATACTGCTTCACAGTGCTTTAGAGCTCTCTCTAAGCAGTTTACAGAGTCAGCATATTGTCCCCAACAATCTGAGTCCTTATTTTACCAACCTCAGAAGGATGGAAGGCTGAGTCAACCTTGAGCCTGGTGTGAATCCATCTGCCAAATTGCTGGCAGCCGGTGATCAGCAGAAGTAGCTGCAGTACTGCACTCTAACCACTGCACCACCACGGTTTATGTTTTAACTATAAGCCACCCAGAGTTACAAATGTTATGTGGATGACTTTTATCAATAAAATAAAAATAAAACCTGACAATTTCTTCATTAAGAGAATATCCAATCTTGAGGAGAAGTCTCCCAACAGTTTAACAACTACGACTGCAGCTTCAACAATACAAATGAGAATAGTAGAACTGGAAGGGACCTTGGAGATGTTCTAGTTCAACCCCCTACTCAAGCAGGAGATCCTATATCATTCTATACAAGTGGTTGTCCAACTCTAAATCAAATGGATGACAAGAGAGAGAGAGAGGGAGGGAGAGTAGGGAGGGGGAGAGAGAGAGAAAGAAAGAGAACATTTGAGTTTATTTCCTTAATTATGTAATTCTGCTCTTTTTTCCGTAAGATCTTCCCCTTTTTCCTCAACTTTCTGGAATCTTAGAAAATATTCTACCTTATCCATCTCCAACATGATTATGGATCGTTCAAGATCATGATCTATCTTCGTCAATCTATTCTCCATCTCTTCTATTTTCTTATCTGTTTGCTCTGTCTCTTCTTCCACTTTCTGGATCCGTTGTTCATTTTTAGTAATTATTTGTTCGATATTGTCTATTTTATCTTCCATTTTTTGTTCCATCTTTTGCATCCTATTGGTCTGGTTGAACTTTTTAAAAATGGTAGTCCCGTGGTCTTTTGTTGCCCTGCATGCCAGAGAACAGAACTGGAAAGCAGGTTGGCGAGGGAATTGTGGTTGCTCTGGGATGGGGGCAGGGGTGAAATTCAACAGGTTCTGGAGAACCGGTAGTGGAAATTTTGAGTAGTTCAGAGAACCAGCAAATACCACCTCTGGCTGGCCCCAGAGTGGGGTGGGAATGGAGATTTTGCAATATCCTCAGGAGTGGAGAGAGAATGGGGATTTTGTAGTATCCTTCCCCTGGAGTGGGGTGGGAATGGAGATTTTGCAGTATCCTTCCCCTGCCATGCCCATCAAGCCACGCCCACAGAACCGGTAGTAAAAAACTTTGAATTTTACTACTAGGTGGGGGTGAGAATTTTGCAGGAGGCCAATAATGGGGTGTGTGCATGTGTGTGGTCCCCTCACCCCATTTTTGCTAGCAGATGCACTGTGGGCCAGTCCTTTGCTATTTCCAGGCCAGCCCTGCATGCCAGAGCTAAGCACCCCACAGGCCTTGAGTTTGACACCCCTGCTCTAGATGATGAATAAAAAGAAAAGTACAATTATTGTCTAATTTTGTATGGCTCCCAGCTGATTTCCATTTCTATAATGAAAAATTGGACAATAACTAGTAGAAAACTTGAATTGGTGCCTTTTCTCCATTTTGAGAGATTCAACGAGAGTTATTATAGGAATAAACAGCTTCAACCCAGCTTCTGAAACTCAGAAGTTTCTTCCCTACCCAAATCCTTCCCATTTTTTTTCCTTGCCAATAAACAATTGTTAGGGCTTTTCTGATTATGGTAAACAGGTACAAAGACAGAATGTGTCTTTCCCACAAAATGTTTGACACACTTACAAATTTAATGCTAACTGCACCTTGCTAATTTTAGTCTCTTCCTATTACCCACAGGTTAGCAACTATTTCTATCTTAGTTGATATATCTATTTCTATCTCTATCTTCTTTCTCTGTTTATATATGAAAACCCTTTTTGCTCCTCTAGATTTGTCAAGGAATGCCAGAGGTACTTTTTCAAAAGTCAACTGGACTTTCTATTTTCTTGAAGATGTTTCGCTTCTTAGCCAAGGAGCATCTTCGGTTCTGAAGAAGCAGCTGAATCCAGATGCTTCTTGGATGAGAAACGAAATGTTTTCAAGAAAACACAAAGAAAATCCAGTTGCCTTTTGGAACAGTAGTTTTGGGAGAACCATGACCTGGATGTATGAGAATCTCCACAGGCATTTGTCAGGGGGCTTTCCTCTCCCTTTCCCAATCATAATTCTCAATTACTGGAGCTGCTTTGAGGAATTTGGTGCCCTGGCCGGCTGCATGAAGGACTCTTCCCTGGATTTTCAGACAGGGAAGTCTCATTCTTATCTGGCGGTTCTCTCACCTTTCACTTAGTCACTCTTGGAGTTCCACAAATTGCATTTTTCCCTCATTGTCAGCTTTCCTCTTCTGTACAACAAATTTTCCAGTGAAGAAGGGGCTACAGCTGTTGTATTATAGGACCATAGATATGAGAATCTCCATAGGCATTTCTCAATCTTCCCCATGCATAACCGTCTATTACTGGAGCTATTTTGAGGAATTCTGTGCCATGGCTGGCTGCATGAAGCCTGCAACCCTTGATTTTCAGAAAATGAGGTCTCATTGTTTTCTGACAGTTCGTTCAGCTTTCCCGTTCAGTCTCACAAACTGTCCAGTTAAGAAGAGGCTGCAGGTATTGTATACACAACCATTGATATACATTTTCATTCACATTAAATGTAGACTTTTCCTTAGCCCTCATCTCACCATGCGAAGGCAATTCATTTTTCATATGAATTGAAGAGTTGGATTATTTTCTCCTCACACTCCAGACTAAGTTCCCATTCTCATTTCTGCTATAGAGGAAGAAAGGTTTAAAACATTTCGTCTTGAAGGGATGCATTTCTTTATGCTTCTTGAGGAAACAACATCTATTAAATGTCTGCCTGATCACATCTCTCCTAGAGCAGTAATTTTCCACCTCAATACTGGGATACATTCACAAAGGTGAGCCCTTTGTCCATACTGAATACACTGAGTTGGAGATTGTAAATCCAGTGAGGTTTTTTTTTTGTAGCATTAAGCATAAATTAGAGTATCTGGTATTATCCAGTCACCAGATGTTTCCATTTTGAATATTCCTGTAATTTAGCACAATATCCCAAGACATTTCCTGTTTCAACATCTTGCAATTCATTATATAACTTCTTTTTAATATTTTTTTTATTAAACAGTTTTTAAATTTTTAAAACAATTTTTCCCTTTGCAACATTTCTGCATCAATATACATCCGCTGTATATCCATTTTTCCCCTTGCATCTATATATCTATACTGGTTTATAAACATACATTTTGTGTCATATTTATACATTTGTAGTTTTGTGCGAGTTTGTATTCTTTTTACAGGTGAGTTTAGTCCATTTATGTTTATTGAAAGCATCTTAATTTCCTCCTCCATTTCTTTACTTATATGCCACTCTTAATTATCTTGTATTTCTTTTCTCTCTCTGTATTTTTTCTCTTGCACCCTCTCATTCTACTCTCATTCTACTTCTTTCTTCTCATTCTTCTTTGTTGTCCTCTACTTGATGTTCCTCCTGACTCTATCAAGAGGATATGTTCCTCTCTATCTCTTCTCTACTCTCTTGTTCTTCCTCAGCTGTGAAATGGTGCTTGAAGAACTCATGGGCTTTATCAAGGGTGTTTATTTTGAATTTCTTCTCCTGCCAGGTAATCAAACTGCCTTCCAGAACAAGCCATCTGAACATCACATTATATCTAATTAGTTGTGTGGTTAGGAATTGGTAGTGTCTTCTCTGGTTTCTCGCTCTCCTAGGTATTTGTGTCAGGATTTGTATTTCTTTTCCTTTATATATTATAGGTTCCTCTCTCGTTTTTTTGTATATTTCATCCCTTATTGCCTTTTTTGTAAACCTCTCATATACTTCTTTTGGTAATCTATGTCTCCTTGCGTAGTTTGTGTGTACTCTGTACACTTCATCTATGTCTCTCTGTATGTCCTGTTTGTTTTTCTGTAATGTGTCTGCGATTATTTCTGCCATGGTCTCACCTAGGTCTTCTTCCTTTTCTTCCACTATGTTTTGGAACCTTAAGAAAAAGGATACTTTTTCCATCTCTAAGAAAACAATCGTTTCTTCTAAATCCCTACTGGCGAGCATACATTTCTGTTCCATTGTTTCCATTTTTCCCCGTTTGTTCCATTTTTTTCTCTACCGTTTGTATTCTCTGTTCATTCTTAGTGATGGCCTGTTGGATGTTTCCTATTTTATCATCCATTCTTCTGATGTCTCCTTTCATTTCTCCCATGTCGTTCTTAATCTCTTCATGGTTTCTTTTTATCTCTTCATGGTTATTTGCTATCGATTCCTGTGTCCTTGTCATTGTTTCTTGTATCATAAGTAATGTTGCTTGCATGCTCTGTATGTTCACTGTTGAACTTGATTTCTCCGGTCCAAGCATGCTCTCTATTGAATTCTGATTTGAGGGCGATGAAGTTGTGGATGCAGGGTTTGAAGATGCTTTCTTACTTATCTTGGTGATGATTGTTGTGTGCGTGATCTTCACCACTTGAAGAATGTTTTTCCAAAACAACATACAATAGTTTGGGTATTTAAGTTTCCTCTTTAGGCCCCCCTCTCACTCTTTCACTATTATACTTTCTCTCTTTTTCCAATTCTAATTATAATTGTTAAACAATAGTACATTAATATCTTCAATATGCCTTAAATATATATATATATTTATGTAAATTGATACAGTTATAAGCTCTTTATACTTTAAAGCAGGTTTATGTAAATATATAAATATATAGCAGCTATGTAAATATATAGGTTGGTACATGAATTAATATAGTTATAATATCCTTATATTTTAAAACTTTAAGACAGGTTTATCTGAATATATAAAGGCTATGTAAATATATAAGTTTAATAGACAACAAGCTCTAACTTAATCACATATATTTTATACAATTTTTTCAGTTAATTCTATTTTCTATAGTTCATGCAATATTTACTCTATTTTAAACAATCTTTCAATCCTTACTTGTGACAACTAGATTGACTTCTTCATATATATATACTACTATAATCAAAGTTCAATATTCTATATACTTTCTCCCCCCTTATATTTATACTTTTTAAAAAATATTTATACAAACAAGTCCTCATTGGTAATTCATTCAGTCTCTATCAACTGATGTCTATTATCTTCTATATCCTTATGTTTTTCAAATTTCTTCGACAGAGTTTTCTCATTCTTTTCTTTTTATATTCCATCCAGCAAGTCAGTTCAGTATTACATCAGTTCCTAAATGAAACCATTTGGGTTAGTTTTGTAGTTCCTCTAACCCCCAGGTGGCGCTATTGTTCTCCTTGTAGTTTACAGGTTTTTTCCATTTTTAGAGTTCGTAAAGTTTATAAAGTTGTAGGGTTTTTATAATCACCATTCCAGAATAGTCACACATCCAATCCATCGGAAAGCATATCCTATCCCATGCTCAATGTCCATTTAAATATAAATCCGGAGTCTCTTCTTTTTTTAATCTGTCTTCTCCCTGCACTGTCACTGGTTATTAGATACAATCAGCTGCTCCAATCTCTTAGTCGCTGCTTTCTTTGGGGTGGAAATCCTGCCTGGCTTTTTGGAGTCTTAATTCTACAGCTACATCGTTAGACAATAAATTTTTTACCACACTTTAGGGGTATCTTCTCTCACTAATGTCGTGTTGCATTTCGATATTCTCTTCCTGCTCTGTAGCTGTCACGATTCTGAATTGGCCAAGATGGCCAATTTTTTTTCTGCTGGTCTCAAGGGGTTTCTTCTGTCCATTCAGGAGATCGCCCTTCTCCCCGACGTCCTCCGAGTTTCCCCTCTGTCCTGTCAATCCCTCCGGGATTAACTGTGCCCTTTTTAGGGCTTCCAAACAGAAAAGCCCCATTCCCTTGCTCAGCTCCACCGTGACATCACCGCCGGAAATCCTTCATATATTCATTATATAACTTCTACTGACAGCTATACAAAGCTTAACTGCAAGAGTTGCTGCTTAAACTGTTCTATTCATAAGGTATCTTCATTAGCATCACTTGCACTTTGGTAATTCATATTTAGGTATAACTTCTGCAAGTCTTTCCTAATTCATGCCCTTTCCATAGTATGCCTTGAATTATATTATCCTTGCTCACAAAAATTGAAATTTTATTGAGAATTTAGGCTTTTTTTTTATTATGATCCAAACAAAAATGGGACAAATATGAAGAAAAAATGTTCTTATTAATGTGAAATGGCATTAGTGGTCTTAAAATGACAGTCGCTACAAAAATCCAGTTGATAATTAAAACAGATGCCTAGCCTTTGATTTCTTTTTTTTTATTGAAAAAGTTTTAAAAGTTTTACATACATTTTCCCCCCTCCCCAACCACCCCCCGACTTCCCAGAGCAAATACAAAATATAAAATACAGCTTGAATCCCCTAAATCCAACTCCATCTCTCACTTATCATAATCATTAAACAAATAAATAAAAGGAAAGCAAGTCTTCTTTCTTCTTATTCCATCTAATTTAACAGAATTAGTATCCATTTATAATTGCAGCAGTTAATAAAACAGTTAAATATTACCTAATCAAACCTATCGTTACTAGCCTTTGATTTCCATTGGTAAATCCATCTCTCTGGGGCTTCCAGTTGTCAAGAACAGACTCAACCCCCCCCCCAAACCCTTTCCTAATTCAATAAATGAAATTAGAAAATCTCACCTTTTTTTTTAGCCTGTTCAAAGGAACATCTTTAACAGTATTATGCTGTTAAAAGGAACATTCTGATCTTCACAGTCCTTTGGGACTTATGTTTCAAACAAGAATTTAAATTTTTGAGTGGCTTTTTTTTTTTTTACTTTCCTTGGAAGACCAATAAAATGATAAAACCTTTACAAATTTATAAAACCTTAATAAGGTCACACTTGGAATACTGCATCTGGGTTTTGGTCACCACATTACAAAAAAGATGTTGAGACTTTGGAAGAAGTGCAGAGAAGAGCAACTAAACTGATTAAAGTTCTGGAGACAAAAACATATGAAGAACAGTTGCGGGAATTGGAAATGGCCAGTCTAGAGAAAAGAAGGACTAGGGGTGATATGATAGCAGTATTGCAGTATTTGAGGGGCTGTCACAAAGAAGGGGGAGTCAAGCTATTCTCCAAAGCACCAGAAGGCAAAACAAAAAACAATCGATGGAAATTAAACAAGGAGAGAAGCAACTTAGAAGTAAGGAGAAAATTCATAACAGTGAGGACAATTAACCAGTAGAACAGCTTGCCTTCAGAGGTTGTGGGTGCTTTATCACTAGAGATTTTTAAGAAAAGACTGAACCGCCACTTGTCTGAAGTGGTATGAGATGTCCTGCTTGAGTAGTGGGTTGGACTAAAAGACCTCCAAGGTCCCTTCCAGCTGTAATTCTGATAGATCAAAGAGTCAAAACATTAGACTTGTGCAAAAGGATAGAGAGTTAATTCACAGGGGCAAGATAATTCATTTCACAAACCAGAGGATCCATCTGACCTTCTTTTGAATAATTTAATATTTAAATTTAGATTCTAAACTAAAAATTGTAGCGATAAGAATTAGAATTAGAAGAGAGAAAGAAGGAAACAACATTCAGCCAAATACATTTGATGAGCTCCAAATTTTTTACATAGAAAGGTTAAAATTGGAACTGGAGATTTCTAATCCCTTGCTCTTTTGTCCCCTTTTTTTGACATAAATTCATGATTCCACTTCTGGATTTTGTCTATGTTTAGCCCCTGCCTCCTTCCAGGTGTGTGGAAAGCTGTTGTCCTGGATTCGTGAAAGTGGCTCTGGAAGGGAAGCCCATCAGCTGCTATGACTGTCTGCCTTGTGCCGAAGGAACCATCTCCACCATGGAAGGTGGGTTTCAGCAGGAGAAAGGATTTGACATTTGAGAAAAGCATATACAGTATACCAACATTTTCCCATAACAAGCCATTTTGATAGGTTTGGCTTTTAAAACCACAGTTCTTTATAATACATATATTAATTTCCTAGTGAATTGTAAGAAATTATATTGGAGGCTAAACTGTGATAGGTTATTAAAAGATATAGGACAAGTCTTAAGAAAGTGATGGAATCTCATGCTCTTTCATTTTTACAATGCATCTTTCAGTTTCAGACTGCTATTTAGAGACCTTGACTGAGTCATTGGAAGAGGATTGATCAGATTATTGTAACCATGTTTAGAGGGAACCCTTTCTTTGTACAGTCATTGGTCCCGATTTCAAATTGTCTTGGATGTCTATGGAGATTCTCAGTCATCTAGGTCATGGTTGTCCCAAAGGTGCTTTTTCAAGAGGCAACTGGACTTTCTAGGGTTTTTTTTTTTCTTTGAAGATGTTTTGCTTCTCATCCAAGAAGCTTTGTCAGCTCTGGCTCGATGGTGGGGAATGAAAGAATTTATACTCCTGAAAGACAGCTGGTTATTTGCACTCTTTTACGGAGTTGTTAAGACCGCCTGGAGGTTTATCTGTGTTGTCAGGGTCACCTGAGTGGTGTAAATGGGTGTGGAGTCTTGTTGGAACTGTTGAAAGGACTGTGTTGTAGATTGGAGATAGATGACGTCGTGTCTGTTGAAAGAGGACCGTTCAATTTTAACATCAATGGCATCTTTCATGCCTCTTTCAAACCAGTGGTCCTCACTGTCCAAAATGTGGACTTTGCTGTCTTCAAAAGAGTGGCCTGTCTTTTAAATGCCGATGGACTGCTGAATCTAGTCCTGATGAGTTTGTTCCTCTATGTTGTGCCATGCGTTTATGAAGTGGTTGTTTTGTTTCCCCAATGTACAGGTCTGCACATGGCTCACTGCATTGTACTGCATATACCGCATTGCTCAGTTTATGTCTGGATATTTTATCCTTGGGGTGGACAAGCTTCTGCTTTAGTATATTCTTGGGTCTGAAGTGTGCATGTATGTTGTGTTGGCTGAAGATCCTCCTGAGCTTTTCCAACGTTTGTGCAATGTATGGAATGACAATGTTGTTTCATTTATTGTTCTCTTCATAGTCTGTTATGGAGGAGCTCCTGTAGGATCTTTTTTGCGATTTGATGAAGGTCCACTTGGGATAGCCACATGTTCTGAGCAATTCCTTGATGTGTTTTCATTCTTTTAGTTTCCCGTCTTTGCTGGTAGGCAGGCCTTCAGCTCGGTGGTGTAGGGTTGTGATGACCCCCATTTTATGCTCCAGTGGGTGGTGAGTTTCAAAATGTAAATATTGATCTGTGTGTGTATGTTTTCTGTAAACTTCAATGTTAAGGCTTCTGTCTTCATTAATGCATACTGTACATTCACAGTCCAGGAAAGCTATTTATTTATAAAAGTTATATAGCCATCCACGTAACATTTGTGGCTTATAGTTAAAACATAAACAATACCAAGAAAATAAAACTGCCATATAAACAATATAAAAATTAAAAATAAAACTTGATAATTTCTTCATTAAGAGAATGTCCAGACCTGAAGAGAAGTCTCTCAACAGTTTCACATAGATCATGAATTTCTGGAAATGTGATGAATTGGAGTTAAATATTCACAGAGCAAATGTTTTGTCAGAAGCTAGCTCAAATACCAGTATATAAAGAACAAAAAGGAAAAGTCCAGCGTGTGGTGGAGTTTAATGTGTGGCTAAAGGAGTGGTGTAAAAGGGAAGGCTTTGGTTTTATTAGGCATGATGTCTACAGCTGGACCAATGAAACACTGTACAAAAGAGATGGTTTGCATCCATCAAAGAGAGGGACTGAGTTACTTGGCATTAAATTCACAGATTGTGCTTTTTTAGAAACATTAGGCTGCCAATAATATTTCGGAAGAAATTAACTGGCATTTTTGGGAAAGACGTGGCAAGTTAATTCATATCTTATTTAGAAAATAAATATTGCTTTGTATTCAGGTCTGGTCTTAAAAAAATAATATAGCACTTGGGCATGAAGATGCAGCCCAGAAGTCCAGCACTGGAGGCCAAGATGGAAAAAACCTGCACAGCCACCATGTACTTCCCTTTGGTGCTCAGGTAGGTGGGTACAAAGGTTATCCAGACACTGCAGAAGACCAGCATGCTGAAGGTGATGAGTTTGGCTTCATTGAAGGCCCCAGGAAGATTCCTGGCCAGGAAAGCCACTGTGAAGCAGATCAGAGCCAGGAAGGCCATGTAACCAAGGGCAAGGTAGAACATGACAACAGAGCCTTCATTACATTGCAGGATGATCTCTGCAGATTGTGAGTACATGTCCGACTCAGAGAATGGGGGAGAAGTGCCCAACCAGATGCTGCAGAGGACAACTTGGACACCAGAACACGAAAATATGATGGAATTAGCCAGGCTCTTCCCTAGCCATCCCTGCACTTTATTCCCTGGTTTTGTGGCTAAGAACGCTAATACCACCATGACTGTTTTGGCCAAGACAGTAGAAATGGCAACTGAGAAGATGTTGCTGAAGGCTGGTTGTTGGAGAAGACAGGTGGCTCTCATTGGTTGGCCAATGAAGAGGAATGAGGTCAAGAAGGAGAGCAAGAGGGAGACGAGGAGGATGTAGGAGAGATCTCGATTGTTGGCTTTGACTATAGGAGTTTCTTGGAATTTAATGAAAATTCCCAAGACAAAACCTGTTACCAAAGATAGGAACAAGGCAAGGGAAGCCAGGACAATCCCCAGATTTTTTTGATAGGATAGGAAAGTTTCAATCTTAGGAATACAGTCATCTTGGTTGTTGTTTGGATACTGTTCTGCTGGACATTTGTTGCATTTTTCAGCATCTGAAAAGAGTGAGATTAACAACTACTGTAAAGTATGTTCTTGCATCAAATGCATACAGGGACGCCACAGTTTAGGTTCACAAATAGGACTAGAATTTCCACTGTTTAAGCATGGCAGTTGTTAAGTGAGACACACCTCATTTTATTAAATTTTTTGCCACATATGTCAACTAAATCACGGTTGGAGCTAATGGGGCTTTCCTTATAGACTTTCTTGTTGGAAGACAAGTGTGAAGGTCACATATGGTGATCATGTGACTTCAGGATGCTGCAACCATTCTAAATACATGCCAGTTGCTTTTTGCATGATGATCAGGATCAGTGGTGAAATTCAAATTTTTTTACTATCGGTTTTGTGGGTGTGGCTTGGTGGGCATGGTGTGGCTTGGTGTGCGTGGCAGAGGAAGGATATTGCAAAATCTCCATTCCCACCCCACTCTGGAGCCAGCCAGAGGTGGCATTTGCCGGTTCTCCGAACTACTCAAAACTACTGCTACCGGTTCTCCAGAACCTGTCAGAACCTGCTGGATTTCACCCCTGATCAGGATGCTGCAGGATGCTTCAAGGAAATAGGGTGTTGTAAGTGCCTTTGTAACTTTGAATGGTTGCTACACAAATGGTTGTAAGTTGAGAACTATCTCTATTTGGAATGAAACTGGTGATGGTATGAATGAATCTGAATGGAGAAAGATAGTATGCAGCAATGATTAGAAAATTAATGTGGCAAAATGTAGAAAGGCAAGAGCCAAAGACCAATGAGAATCACTGCATTCATTTGCAGGAAGAGCTGTGTCTGCTTTTAGAGGTTGCATTGTTTGCATCCCAGATTCCATGAATCACCTTTTAGAGAGGAACTTCAAAGCATTCCACAGCCCTCCGAAAAATAGAATGGAATGGAATGGAATGGAATGGAATGGAATGGAATGGAATGGAATAGAATAGAATAGAATAGAATAGAATAGAATAGAATAGAATAGAATAGAATAGAATAGAATAGAATAGAATAGAATAGAATAGAATAGAATAACAGAGTTGGAAGGGACCTTGGAGGTCTTCTAGTCCAACCCCCTGCGTAGGCAGGAAACCCCATACCATTTCAGACAAATGATTATCCAACATCTTCTTAAAAACTTCCAGCGTGGGAGCATTCACAACTTCTGCAGGCAAGTTGTTCCACTGATTAATTGTTCTGTCAAGAAATTTCTCCTTAGTTCTAGGTTGCTTCTCTCCTTGATTAGTTTCCACCCATTTCTTCTTGTCCTGCCTTCAGGTACTTTGGAGAATAATTTGACTCTCTTTTTCTTTGTAACCCCTGAGATATTGGAACACTGCTATCATGTCTCCTGTCCTTCTTTTCATTAAACTTGACATGCCCAGTTCCTGCAACCATTCTTCATATGTTTTAGCCTCCAGTCCCCTAATCATCTTTGTTCCTCTTCTCTGCTTTCTTTCTGATCTGCCATTGAGACCCCTGTGCAGGACTATGTCAAGCACAGACAGTAGAAAGCGGTTGTACTCAAAGTTTCAGTGGACACCACCCACCTCTGATTCCTTTAAGAAGGAAGATGGAGGCCAGCTGTTCGTGATGATGCTTTTCCTATGGTTTTTTTTTGTAGTTATGCTTGCATTTTGGTCTGTGACCGTAAATAAAGTATTATTATTATTTAAGAAGGAAGATATTTCTCCTGACCTTCATGTATAAATTGCCTACTAGTCAATGTGTTTTCCTTAGTTCTCCTTTACAAATTTAATGCTTTCCTTCAATTTGTGGTGGAATGTAATCTGGTTTCCCAGGAGGGAGAGATTGCATTCCAGAGGACCAAGAGAGAGTGAAATTTAGGTAATTTGGTTGGGAGAAAGAGACTCAGGGTAGCTTTTCTCTAGAACCATGATGGCGAACCTATGGCACGGGTGCCACAGGTGGCACACGAAGCCATATTGGTGGGCACGCGAGCTCAGCTCCTGCACGCATGTGTGCACCAACCACCTGATTTCTGGGCCTTCTGGGCCCACCAGAAGTCAGGAAACACACTGTTTCCGCCTCCGGAGGGCCTCTGGGGATGTGGGGAAGGCCATTTTTGCCCTCCCCAGGCTCCTAGAAAGGCTCTGGAGCCTGGGGAGAGCAAAAAATGGGCCTACCGGGCCCACCGTGCCATCGCATGCCAAAAGTGGGGGGAGCACGGGGTGGGGCAGAGCGCATAGAATTATGGATGTGGGCACGCGTGCGTGTGACCCCACTGCGCTCCTCCCGCTTTTGGCACGCGATGGCAAAAAGGTTAGCCATCACTGCTCTAGAAGTTCTCAAAGTATACCTTTAACATTGCAAGTAGTGCTTTAGTTTGGCAAGGTTTCTGTCTATAAGTGATAGACAGAACAATAGGAACTAAGTTTCGAACTTAGAAGTAACTCTCTGCGTCTTTCTTAGCTTTTGGAGTTTGACAGTTTGGACCAAGGAGATAGTCAGGTCTTCTTCCCTGACAGCAGTTCTCTGGGCTGCTTTTATTTTTCCTTACATCCATACCAGGTAAGCAAGCACCAATGGCTTCTGTGCATTTGTCTTGTGGATGGATGAAAAACAAAAGCTCAAGTTTTACAGTCCTTCCTGTGACTCAATGTAGAAGGGGAAACTCTTGTCAGTTTTATCCACTTAAAAGAACAGAGAGTCCCTCATTTCCCATCAAGGATGTGGAGAAAGGGAGGGAGGAAGGAAGGAAAGATGGAAGGAAGGAAGGAGTACTAGTCCTGTTTTTCAGCTTGTTAAGCCCAGGCTTTTACACTTGCATTAGTGGAGGAAGGGAAGGGAAGAATAAGGAGTTCTCAATTTCCTAAGAGAGACTCCAAGAAAACATGGCAGTATTAGCACTGAATAAGAGAAGATCAAGAAATGCCATCTTCCTTTTATAATGTCAAACCCCCCATTGATCCCCCTTTTCTTAGTATTCTGCTTGTGATTTCAATTCCCATATTATTTCTTATCACTCTCTATAAAATAATTATACATATTAAAAGAAATTATCTTTTTATAACCAAGGTTTAAAATGCATATTACATCATAATTTCATGAAAAATGTTAGGGTCCATGGTTATCCCAAATGTCTGCACCTTTTCATTGGAATCACTCACCTTCCATGGCGGAGATGGTCCCTTCTGCACAAGGAAGACAATCATAGCAGCAGATGGGCTTCCCTTCTTGAACTACCTTCATGGATCCAGGACAACAACTTTCCACACATTTAGAAGGAGGCAAGGGCTGAGGAGAGAGTGGGAAAATGTCCATAAAATTAATGTATTTTCAGAAAAATGGCAAAGGAAGAAAGTGTTGGTGATCACAAGTTCAAGATTGACTAATTAGAAGCTAATAAGAAACCCATCAAATGAATTCAACTACATATTCCTTTTCTGTTTCTCTTCCATTCTGATGTTTCATATGCAATACAAATTTACACTTTCATTTTAAATTTAGATATTGAATTTATCAGGGAAATATGGGATGGACTCTTTTCTTTGGCTAAGTAAACCATATAACTTGCATGTCTAGCTCAATCTACTCCCCTTCTGCATAGAATCAGTCAATTATTTATATGAACATTCAGGAGTATATTTTTCATGGCCAATTTTCATTCTTGAAAACCTGATCAGCTGTCAGGAAGAGTCATTGAAAACAATCCCCTCACCTATCCCCAAAATATAATCCTGTTGTGGCCACCTTCTGTGGAATAAAATAAATATTAACAGAATAACAGAGTTGGAAAGGACCTTGGAGATCTTTTAGTCCAACCCTCTGTTCAGGCAGGGAACCCTATACCATTTCAGACAAACCGCTTCTTAAAAACTTCAAGTGTTAAGAGCATCCACAACTTCTGGAGGCAAATCATTCCACTGATTAATTGTTCTAACTGTCAGGAAATTTCTCCTTAGTTCTAGGTTGCTTCTATTCTTGATTAGTTTCCATCCATTGCTTCTTGTCCTACTCTCAGGTCCTTTGTAGAATAGCTTGACTCCCTCTTCTTTCTGGCAGCCCCTGAGATATTAAATTAAATTAATTTTTTAATTAATTTTCTTTAGCTATCTGGTAAATCACCCACCCTTATTAAGACAGAGACTAGAATAGAATAACAGAGTTGGAAGGGACCTTGGAGGTCTTCTAGTCCAACCCCCTGCTTAGGCAGGAAACCCTACACCAGTTCAGACAAATGGTTATCTAATCTCTTGTTAAAATCCTCCAGTGTTGGAGCATTTACAACTTCTGGAGGCTTCTGTTCCACTGATTAATTGTTCTAACTGTCAGGAAATTTCTCCTTAGTTCTAAGTTGCTTCTCTCCTTGATTAGTTTCCACCCATTGCTTCTTGTCCTGCCTTCAGATGCTTTGGAGAATAGGTTGACTCCCTCTTCTTTGTGGCAGCCCCTGAGATATTGAAACATTGTTATCATGTCCCTCCCAGTCCTTCTTTTCATTAAACTAGGCATACCCAATTCCTACAACCATTCTTCATATGTTTTATCCTTCAGTCCCTTAATCATCTTTGTTGCTCTTCTCTGCACTCTTTCTAGAGTCTCAACATCTTTTTTACATCGTGGCGACCAAAACTGAAAGCAATATTCCAAGTGTGGCCTTACCAAGACATTATAAAGTGGTATTGACACTTCACGTGATCTTGATTCTATCCCTCTGTAGCCTAGAACTGTGTTGGCTTTTTTGGAAGCTGCAGCACACTTCTGGCTCCTATTTAAGTGATTGTCCACTAGGACTCCAAGGTCCCTCTCACAGTTACTACTATTGAGTCAGGTACCATCTATTCTCCACCTGTGCATTTGGTTTTTGTTGCTTAAATGTGAAACCTTTCTCTTCTCTACATTGAATTTCATTTTGTTAGATAGAGTTCAATGTTCAAGTTTGTCAAGATCCTCCTGTATCTTGAGCCTTTCTTCTGGAGTATTGGCTTTCCTGCCAGCCTGGTGTCCCACCTTGTTCAGCATTTCCACCTGTGGGATACTATTCTGGTCAATGATAACTTTAACATTCTGAGATGCTTGTTTTTCTAGTCTCCCAGATTTCACTCTCTTGACAGATGTATTGGGGAAAATGACCCAGTTCACAATGTCCAGATTAGCTGCCAGTTCTCCTTTCTCATCCAAATATACTCCTTCTATGGAATTATTGTGAAACTGAGAGCTCTGAAGAAAGGAGTGAAGCTAGAAAGAAAAGAAAATGAAGAATTTAGAAAGGGCACCAACAGTTTTTTGAAAAGATCCATAAGTCTGAATATTTCTCTCGTTCAGTTCAAAACCAGTTCTATTATCAGTTTCCCACTTGTTTAGGAGAGTATCAATAAGCACAGGAATAACAGCTGTAGATTAGTGCTGTGATTGCAAAAGACAGGAGTTTTGACATCTGCTCATGTCCCAGTTCCCACTGCTTTAACACAGCAATGCTTGTGCACAGTGAGAGAGATAGCATAAATAAACAACTCCTTTAAGAGCAACCAACTCCTTTTTTCAGCTAAAATTATTAACTTAAAAAACCCCCAGCCATTCAGATTTTTTTTTAATTTTAGGAGTATTGTGTGATTTTTCTCTTTTGTTGTATCATCAATTGTCCAAGTGAGGTAGATTATATTTCACTTATCCTATCTTCCTTTGTAACTCAGGAAGTATAACTGAGGATCTACAGGTCCACAACATCTCTTTTCTTGCTAAAATCATTCCTTTCAGTGATTGGAGAGTATCATCTGATTGTCTCCCCTGATATAAGGTGCAAACACAGGTTGGCTCCTTCTTAGTAAAGCTCTAATAGGCTTCTCCAGTTAAAAGGTCAAAAGTGCTGATAGCAGAGAAAAGGTCCCCTGTACCATCATACCAACAGCCTTATGTACTAGAAGGAGCATGACAGTATATATGTTTTGTGTGTTGTTTTCTACACGAATGCTTCTTCTTTTAAATTGCCCCCAGTCTTTGGTATAGGAAACCTCTAAAAGTTTGGCTTTCTTGGGCCCTAAGTCTTATTTCTTTTTCTTTTTCTGTGCTTCCTTATAAAGGACCACTGTTTAAAGTGAATTGTTTGACTTCCTTTTGTACAATACATTGAGAAAAAGATTAAATTATCATAGACAATTAAGGTTTTTTTTTAATTTGCACTGCCCAGCATAGGAATGACAAATATTATTTGTGCTGGCTCTCCAAACTGCCAGAGCTGCTCAATATTTCATCACATTGTTCATCATTAGCATCAAATTCTAATTAATTGTTAACAAACAAGCTTCAACCAGCTAAACTTCGCAGCCCAAAGAAGGTTGGCCATGTGCTTCCACTTGCTTAGACCTGCCAACCCTACTCTCTCCAACCCTACTGAAACATGAGAACGTTGGCAAAAGAATAAAGTTGCTGATAGCCAAGGAAAGGAGAGAGGCTTCTGATAAAGGAAGTCATTGAATGGAAGGGAAGCCCATTGATAGGAATTGTTGGGCAGAGGTATTAGAGTTTCCCAGCCCATAGAAGGGATTGAATGGGGTTCTCTGAGACACAGGAGAGAGAAATGCCAAAGAAAAGAGGCATGGACACAGTATAATATTTTGGCCAAGAAAGGAATTATTAAAAGGTATTTCACTGAATGAAATAGAAGCATGACTGAACAACTCGGAGGCTGAAGTATTCATTATGACCACAATTAAAAGCAGAAATATTGCAAAAACAAGGATCAAAGGGAATGAAAATGAGAACAAGTGAATGGAAAATTGGACTTAGGTTAGATTTGAATTTTAGGATAATTTAATTTTTTGGAATAAGTAACTGAAGCATCCCCTTACGAAATGGATTCCCACCTGTAGAAGAAACATGTCTGATGGAAAAGAAAAATACCTGCCAGGCATTTAGTTTTGGGGCTTTGACCTTCATATCTCTGTTCCTCACTGTTCTCTTGAATATGGATATATAAGCTGAATTTAAGATCCTTCCCGCAGCCCAGATGGTGTTGTAAATGAGATAGCTATCCAGAGCCAGGACTCGATCCACCTCCTCTTTCCTCAGAGACACCAGGTCTTCTCTCTGTCTGCATCGTCTCCAAACTTTCACCGAAATGTCATCCTTAGTGGATGAACATGTAAAGGTGTTCTTCATAAAGTTACGTAGGGATGAGTGAAAGTGACGTAAAGCCTCATAGTTTGCCCATTTCCTTTTCCGTATCAGAAAGGAAAAAATGGCACTAAAGTATTTCAAGGAAAAGTTATTATACATCAACTCAGGACTCAGATCCCAGTGAGCTGTGGTGATCCAGACTTTTCCTACAATAGGTTCCTGAACTCTTTGAAATGCATTTTGTGCAATCATCATTCCTACATGGAATGAACTGGTCTCTGAACCATAAACAAAGACATTGACATGTCTCCACTTGAAATATTCTTCAAATATAAAAATTATATGAATCACATTTAAAGGAAAGGTTTTATGTATAACTGCACAAATGCCATTCCTTAACATCAAAGAAGACATTGTCCTCATGAACCTCTCCCCCTGGTCAGTTTCTGGAGCAATCAGACCAACCAAGGTCCATCTGAAATGGAGGAGCAGTTTCACCATTCCTGGGTACTGAACTCCTTCAGCAGGGAGCATTGGGTTGAAGAAAGGAAACTGAGTTTTATCTCTCAGGATCTTAGAAGCAAAACTGTAGCTGATCTGAAAGGAATGGAATATGATGGTAGTTTAAATTTAGCAAGCAAAACAGAATTCCTCTCATTTCTATTTGTTGCATGACGGAAAACTGTCTTCCCAAAAAGACACACCTGTGGAATTTTGTAGGTGCTCAACATGGTTGAAATCTGGACAGAGATGCCAGTCTCAGCTTCTTCCAGCACAGCCACCGTGTTTCTCTGCCTTCCACACCTGTAGTTGGGAACATTGGCCTCCCCATCCGAAAGCAAGTCCAGCAAAGCATTTGGAGTCATTTCTACCTTGAAAAAATTTTCATAGATATTATAACCCAGGGTGATGTTGGGTAAGAGATGGCCATTCTGGTTGATGTCCTCAATTGCAAAAAGGAAGGGCAGAAATTTCCAAAAACGTTGTCGTTCACGTCTGCAGGTATTAACATACAGATGAAAATAACATTTAACTATTGTTCCACAATACCTTTAACCCATTCAATCACAGTTATTCTTCCAAATCGTTCGCAACATTCCAAACTATTACCATAGAAAAAGAATAAAGACAATAAAAATGCATCATACATTATTTCAAATGCACCTACTCTCCCAGTTGGTTATCTTGATACCACTTCAAATTCATGCATTGGTCTTCAAGATTTTATTGCAAATATGATGGTGGTTTCCTTAATCTTAATAAGTGTGGATGATATACCCAGATAACTACAAGATGGTCAGCTCAAGGATGAGGTGGAAGGCCAGTCTGTTCCTCTGTGTCTACATTCTAGGTCTGGTCATAGAATGGAAAGGAAGGTGGACAAATCTTTGATTGGGTTCTGATATTTAACAGCTCAAAGTGAGCTTTGTCACTTGCAGTTTACAATAGGGACCCGAAGATAGAACCAGAGAATAAGCTACAAAAACAGATAAAGGGGGAAGCAATTTGTGTTTTTGAAGGACTGGGACTATAGACATTCATAGGAATTGGAGTGGCTCTCACGCGGTGCAGAAAAATGGACTTACGAGGAGAAGTTTGCTGAAGGACATCTATTAAACCTTAATGAATGAAATGTAGCTTTTGTTGTAGAGATTATGCCACTAATGAAGTAATCTCCTGGCTTGTAATGATTCTTTGGGATCATTTTACCCTGCTCCAGAGTCAGGAGACATTTGGCTTTGAACATCCCACTGTCTGTTTGTGGCCACTGAAGCAGCAGAAGTAGGAGCACCAGCAACATGATGTGTGCTTCTGACTGAGCCTTTTCCTAGGCACCTGCAGGAACCTCTCTAGTGTACTAACATAAAGACAAAATGAAATCACTATGATTTGGATAATTGCAAGTAAGAGCACAGTTGCCTCTCTGAACTCCGAGCAAGTCAATAAGCAGGTGGCCAAAGGGAGAACTAACAGATGTGGTTTAAAACTTTGAAGATGGGCCAATGAGGGAGACTAGAGAATTTGGCCCCAGATCTATCCAATAAAACACTTTTAGAAAATTCAAATTAAGAAAGATATTCAACATGGCCATGATTAATGGCATATTAATATGGATTTAGAGTTTTTGTCTAGAGCAATTTGCTGATCAATCTGTAGACATCTGTGAATTCCACTTAGATGAGCAATAGTTTCCTCTTGATCTTATTAGGTTTCACTTATGCTTCCCATGAAATGCAACAAAATCCTGCAAACAAGACCTTAGCAGAGTTTGTATATTTACAGTATTATGCTTGTGCACCATCATTCTCGTCTATTTTTAACCTAGTAAAAGGAACATCTTTACCAGTGTTATGCTGTTAAAAGGAATACCCTGATCATCATAGTTCTCTGGGACTTCCCCATTTTTCTTTCAAACAAGAACGTAAATCGTTTTTTACATAAGAGCATAGCTTTTTTTAAACTTTCCTTTGAAGACCAATAAAATGATAAAATCTGATTTACATGAATATTTTTCCATGACCATGAGATTCATATATATGAATGTGTTATGAATCTGTGTTCTGTTAAGATACTGCCTGTTGTGTCTTAAAATTGCTTGTACTGGACTGCCTTAAAATGGCTTCTACTGTACAGGACAATGGAGTTGCCATGGTAACGACTTCAAGTACTCCACAAGGGGCTCCCTCTGGTAAGGGGGAAAATCCAACATTAGAAATTAGGTATAGTCTGGACATTTTCAACAATGCTGTGATTAGTCCCAGCTGATCAGGAGGAAGTGGGGATTTTGTGTAACCTTTCCATGGAGTGGGGAGGGAGTGGAGATTTTACAGTATCCTTCCCCTGCCATGCCCACCAAGCCACACCCACCAAGCCATGCCATGCCCACCAAGCCACACCCACAGAACCGGTAGTAAAAAAATTTGAATCCCACTACAGGTTCAGCCCTACCCAGCAACACAAATCGCAGGCACAGTGAAAGCATTTATGGAATGGAGGAAGTCCAAGTCTTTTAATAGGGTACAGAAACAAATGATACAAACATTTGGTACATGTGATACATCAGAAAGAAAACGAATGAGAGAATGAAAGACATTTATTACATTTGACAAGTGAACAATAGAAAACATTGATTAGAGATTACTTTCCAGATGTGGTAAATTCATGCTCTTTCCAAGATGGATTAGTATCTTACTTAAAACTTGCAAGTGTATTCAATTACTTTCCGAATACACTGACTAAGATTCAGTTTTGAAAAGGCTGTTTTTTCCCCATGAAAAAACAGAAGAAAAACATGCTTTCCTAAAATCTGAAAGGAGGTCAACACTGCCAGACTAATTATTATAACACCCTCACTTAAAGGCTAATAATGAAGCCCAAAATACTAAATAATACAACAAGACACAGAAACATAAAAACATGGAAATTAGGCTTAAGCAGGAGAAAACTTCAAAAAAAATAGCCTGATACTGTTTTCTCCTGAAAAGTACACAATGGGTGAGAATTATATTGGATGGAAATTATATCTCCAGAACGTCCATCAGCATCACTTTTTTACTTCACTTTTGAACATCAGATGTTCCTTTGTATTCAGATCTGGCCTTAGCAAAATGATGTAACATTTAGGGATGAAGATGCAACCCAGCAGCCCAGCACTGGAAGCCAAGATGGAGAAGACCTGGACAGCAACCATGAATTTCCCTTTGGTGCTCAAGTAGGTGGGCACAAAGGAGATCCAGACACTGCAAAAGACCAGCATGCTAAAAGTGATCAGCTTGGCTTCGTTGAAGGACCCAGGTAGATTCCTGGCCAG
>WNWU01000142.1:585369-597816 GCA_012654045.1 Ptyas mucosa
CCCAAAGATAAGACCCTGTCTTATAGTTTTTGAACCCTGAAATCAGCACTTGGCCTTATTTTTGGGGAGGTCTTATTATTTTTGGGTGTGTGGAGCAAGATGGGGCTCCTATTGCCAATTGCCAGCTCTGTCTCCCTAACCCTAACTAGAGGAAATGGCGAGGACCGGCTGGTCATGTGCTTAAATATTTTTGGGGAGGGCTTATTTTTTGGGGGGGGCTTATTTTAGTGCATGCGCTCAAAAACCTGATTGGACTTATTATCAAGGAATGTCTTATTTTCAGGGAAACACAGTAAAGAGATGGGACACCTCCTCCTCTACCTGACTGAGCCACTGAGGGCTCGTGATGGCTTCCTTGTTGATGCTGAATTTGATTCCAATGGTTCCTTCTCTGTCTAGACTCCCAAATTTCACTCTGTTGGTTGACTTATTAGGAAACAACACCCAGCTCACAATGTCAAAGTCAGCTATCAAATCTCCATTTCTATCCAAATACATGCCTTCTATGGTGTTGTTGTAGATCTTGGGATTCTTCAGGAAACGGTGAAGCTACAGAATATAAGGAAAGTGGTTTTTACACAAATGGAATCATCTAAACAAGTTGATGTACAGAGATGTAAGGAGTTTGGCTTATTGAGCTGCACCCTATTTTCTTCTCAGGACAATCTGCATAGATTTGTACTTCAGGTACCAATGGCAGATGCTCTTCCATCTGCTCATTATCATACTGTACTATACTGTATGATTAAGAGAAAAATGGTCTTAATTAGGATGTATAACATTATATATCTTTAAAAAGGTGCTGATACAACCAGTATATCCTTTCGCCTTTCAGCTCCAATCCAGGAGTCCTCAAGCAGCCGCATTCACGACAAACCATTTTATACCAAATTTATATTTTTTAGTGGTAGACTAGTATAGATGTATTTCAAGCTATTTAGCTCTCATCAGCTACTCTCCCTTTATTTCTTTATCAGCAAAAATATAAATTTGGTATAATTAATATATATAACTTGTGGCTCAGAAAGTTAATTCAACTGCCTAACATGCAGGAATCCAAGTTTGTAAGGGTATGGCTAGCTGATGAAAGCTAAAAAGCTTGAATAGATCTATACTAGTCTCCCTTCATTTCTTTAGTAGCAAAATATAAATTTGGTATAAAATGGTTTGTCGTGAATGCGACTGCTTGAGGGCTCCTGAATTGGAGCTGAAAGGCGAAAGGGAGCAGAATGCCCCCTCCCATATGTTGGGCTAGACCAGGTGTCTCGATAGAAAAACATTATGTGTGTGTGTGTGTGTGTGTGTGTGTGTGTGTGTATATGTTTTCTGAGGTTTTCGCGGGTATTTGTATGTAGGTCTTTGGTTATTAGGGTTTTCTCCCGCTTAAAATTGGAAGTGTCTTGGCAACGTTTCGACGAAGTCTCATTCGTCATCTTCAGGCTGGTGTTCTCGGCTTCGTGCTTCCAGGAGCAATCTGTGATCGCAGCTGTTTCTTCCTTTTAACTACCAGTGGGGGTGGGAGCTGATTGGGAGGGAGCATGTCTGTGTTCTGATTGGGTGGAGGTGTGCTTTGATTGGTTGGGGGCCTGGCTGTGCTCTAATTGGATGGGGGGGTTGGCTGTGCTCTGATTGGATGTGGGTGTGCTCTGTTTGGGTGGGGGCTTGGCTGTGCTCGGGTTAGTCTGAGTTGCAGGGGGATTTGAGCTGGTGAGCTGCATTGCTGTTGTTTGGCTTCGTGTTCGTGGTCATGCCACATCTTCATGATGGGTGTCAGTTTGCTTCATGTATGGATTGGAGGGGTTTAAAGTGGCCAATGATGCAGCTGTGGTCTGGCTTCTGGTCTGTGGTCGTGCCTCATCATCGGTGTGGGTCTGGGTTTGCTTTTTGCATGGAAGTGTGGTGGTGATATCCTGTGTGGTTTTTGTGAGTGTGGGTCTGGTGTCATTCTTTGTGTTAGGGACTCATTTGTCAATGAGGGAGGGTTTCCAAATGACTGGTAGGCGGGAAGTATCATCTCGTTTATTCATGCTGTGTGGGCGTTTTTCTATCTCGATGGCTTCTCTGATTATTCTGTTGTTAAAGTGTTCAGTTTTGGTGATGGTTCTGGTCTGTTTAAAGTCAATTTCATGTCCTGTGGCTTTAAGGTGTTGGACCAGGGAAGAAGTTGGTTCCTCTTTTCTGACTGAGTTCTTGTGTTTTTCAATGCGTGCACTTATTCTTCTGTTGGTTTGTCCGATGTATGTGGTGGGGCAGGCGGTGCATGGGATTTCATATACTCCTTGATTTTCTAACTCAATTTTGTCTTTGGGGTTTCTTAGGATGTTGGATATTTTTCGGTTTGTGCAGAATGCTGTCTTGATGTTGTGTATATATATGTGTGTGTGTGTGTGTGTGTGTATGTATGTATGTGTGTGTGTGTATTATTATTATTATTATTATTATTATTATTATTATTATTAATTATTTATTGAATGGAGATGTATAGCTGGGTTTCATCAGCGTACTGATGGAACTCCACCCCAAAACCATGGATGATCTCACCCAGCGGTTTCACATAAATGGTGAACAGGAGGGGTGAGAGGACCGACCCTTGTGGCACCCCACAAACAAGGCACCTTGGGGTCGACCGCGGCCCCCCTGTCAACACAGATAGCGACCGGTGGGAGAGATAGGAGGAGAACCACCACAAAACGGTGCCCCCACCCCTAATCCCTCCAGCTGGCGCAGCATGATACCATGGTCGATGGTATCAAAAGCTGCTGAAAGGTCTAACAGGACCAGGATAAAGAAATAACCCCTACCCCGAGCCCTCCAGAGATCATCCACCAATGCAACCAATGCCATTTCCGTTCTGTATCCAGGCCTGAAACTGGACTGGAGTGGATCTAAATAGACAGCTTCATCCAGGTACCGGGGAATATGTATATATATATGTATGTATTTCTCTTTAGCCGGGTTGTTCCTATGTAAACCAATATTTTATGCAGCCCTAGTTCAGTGAAACCACAATCACTAGTTTCTGGGCTTTTTTTTTTTTCTTCTGGCAGCCAGCAGACCCTTTGCTGCCCATTGGTTTACGTAGGAACAACCTTGCTAAAGAGAAATACACACAAAACCTAAGAAAAAGAAAGAAAAACATACATACATACCTACCTACCTACCTACATATGTATGTATGTATATATGAAAGACGAGGACAAGGTATCATATGAAAGAAAATGATTCATAAAAGTATTTTTTTTTCCAATGTATATGACATTTCTCAAAGGGTGTTTCACGATGTTCACCATCTAGATGTCGCCCTTAACAGCATACATGGACCGGATAAGGAAATACCTGCCATGGTTGAATATTTTCAACTTCCACCTTGTCTTTTCTCTCCATCCTTGTCCTCTGGGATCGGGGTGAATTGACCACATTTAAGGCATGTGCCACAATCTGGATGGCATTGTAAGTTAAGGAGCTATCTAGAGAGAAGATCTTTTCAATCTTCTGCTGAGGTAGAGTCTCCAAGTTCTCTTTCTCTGTACACCTTGTCCAGCCTTTCACAGACAAGGCAGGCTTCCCATATGAACAGTGAAATTTCTTAGTCATAAATGCTTTGAGAAAAAGATAGAAATCTATGATATCGTCAAATTTGGTCCTTTGGCTGGTCTGGATAAGAAAAGAAAAAATGATATGGGTGTTTCTGAAAGAGAAAGTGTTATATGATAATTCAATGGTGAGATCCCACAAAGCTGTTGTGATCCAAACTTTCCCTTCAGTAGGCTTTTGCAAGGAATTTAATATGTTTTCTAGGAAAAAGGCTCCCTCAATGAATGTAAACTCTGAGTAATAAACAAATACATTGATTTGGGCCCACAGGTTGAAAACAGAAATCAGATGCTTGAAGTTGTCATCTTTTAATAATACGATTTGTGAAAAAACAACACAGATGCCATTCTGAGCCAGCACAGGAACGAAGGTCCTAATGAAATGTTGTCCATTATCAGTGTCTGCAGCAAAGACGCCAATGAATGTCCATCGAAAATACAGCAGCAGTTTAACAATTCCCAGGTTTTGAACACCTTCTTTGGGGACTGTCCGGTAGAAAAATGATAACTGAGTTTTATCACTCAGGACCGGTGAAATAAAAGTGTAGCTGATCTGGAGGGGGAAAAAAAAGGAGACTTATGTTTTATTTGGGGCTTTTACTATCCTGCTCTATGGAGTAGAGAGTTGGTCTCTGACAGAAAACCAGTTAAAGAAATGAGAAGTGTTATGTATATAGTTTTGGCGGGAGATTTAAACCACAATAGTTCACTTGTGATTGGTCAGCTCCCCGGCTGGCCGGATATTTAAGGAGAGCTGTTTGCCTGTAACCTTTGCTGAAGTCTCACTATACATTAAAGAGCTTGCTTCTGCCTCCTCAATCACCCAACTCAACATTGGCGATGAAGGTGGGATTGAAGCACTGAGAAACAAGCTGAGAAAGAGCTACCCACAGCAGATTCAGCCAGGCTGATGAGCCGTACACAGCAGAGCTACCATGATGTCTGCGTTCGTACCACCAAAGCCTTTCGAACTGACCAGAGAGAAGTGGGGGTCGTATATGATCCGGTTCGAGTGCACCCTGGAAGCCAGCGACATGCAGGGCCTCCCCGGAAAACGAAAGAGGGCCCTGTTCCTGAGCCACTGTGGACCGGAGGTCTTCGACATGGCGGAGTCACTCTCGGAACCAACCCCGGTCCAGACCGTCTCATGGGAAGTGTTACAAGCCATGCTCAATGCACACTACGCCCCAGTACCATAGAAGTTTGTGCAGCGCTACGAGCTCCAGCAACGAGTACAGCATGAAGGAGAGCCGATCAGTGCATAAATGGCCACCCTGCGTAAGGCTGCGATGCACTGCGAGTACCGGGATCTCGATGACATGCTCCTATCTGTGGAGTGAGAGATATACGCTTACAGAGAAGGTTGCTCGCGAGACAGACTCTGACTCTACCCATTGCTCTCTACGAGCCAAGAGCACACGAGTTGTCAACCAAGGCTGAGGAGACTCTGCAACAACCAGCTAACCCGAAGGAAACCCAGAGGTCAACGCCGGTGCACTGAGAAGCCACCCAGACCAGCAGTGAGGAAGAGTCAGAGGAGGATATTTTCTAAATGGAGAGACAGACACGGGAGCAGAAAGAGCGACGCGGAAGCTGCCCGAGCTGCGGAGGGGCACACCAGAGGCAAACCTGTAAATTCAGGGATGCCATGTGCAGGCGTTGTGAGAAGAAGGGGCATTTGGCGAGAGTCTGCAGGGCAAGCCTACCAGTCAATCACAAGCCCCGGAACAACTTCAGCCAATCAGAGCCGGCACGGCACAAGTGGACCAGTGAAGATGGCGATCAGAGAAAATGACATGAATTTCAAAACCACGAGACCTGCAGCACCAGGATCGGCCAGGCCAGCGTGACCTTCAAGAAGAATGGTCGAGATCGAAGGACAACCCTGTGAGATTTTTATTTTTTTTATTTTTATTTTTTATTTGTATGCCGCCCTTCTCCGGAGACTCAGGGCGGCTTACAATCCATTAAGCAATAGCCTTCATAGTTTTGTATATTTATACAAAGTCAGCTTTGTATATCGACACCGGGTCGTCCCTGTCTATCATGTCCTGGGCGACCCTGAAGGCTGCCCTTCCCAACATCAAGAAAAGCTGGCTCCAGATTCAACGAATCCAGCTTCGGGACTACCAGGGGAACAGCATTCCTGTGGTTGGAGTCGGCACATTCCAGGTCACCTATGGCAAGTACCGGAAGGAGCTCCCCTCACCGTGCTCAGTGAGACACTACCGAGCCTCCTAGGGCTGGACTGGTTCAAGGCCCTAGGAATGGGATTCACCGGCGTCCACAGCGCCAGCGGCAGCAACCTGAAGGATGACCTCATGCAGGAATTCCAGGATGTCTTCGACGACCAGCTGGGCAAGTATGTGGGGACCCCTATTTCCTTTAACTTAGACCCCAACATAGCTCCAATCAGACTGAAGGCTAGACTAGTGCCATTTGCACTCAAGCCCAAAATTGACTTGGAATTGGAAAAGCTAATGAAGCAAGGGGTGTTAGTCGCAGTAGATCACTCCAAGTGGGAGACCCCAATAGTGACTCCGGTCAAATCAGATGGGTCTGTGTGTATATGCGCAGATTACAAATGCACATTAAATAAGGCTCTCAAGCAGAGTTCATACCCTGTCCCAATTGTGCATCATTTGCTCCATTCGCTGGGCCCTGGCAAGATCTTTGCAAAACTCGATCTTGCGCAGGTGTACCAGCAACTACCGGTAGATGGTGCTACCATGGAAGCACAGACTATAGTCACCCACAGAGGTGCATTCAAATGCACCAGACTTCAATTCGGAGTCTGTATAGTCCCTGGACTTTTTCAAAGTACCATGGAGCATCTGTTACAGGGTCTGCCAGGGGTAGTGCCCTATTTTGATGATGTCCTCATTAGCGCAACAGACAAAAAACAGCTAGGGGACAGACTCAGGTGGGTTTTGACCAAATTCAGGGAGGATGGACTTCGTGTAAAATGGAATAAATGCATGATTGCAGTCCCCCCTGTGGAGTTTCTGGGATATCAAGTGGATGGATTGGGAATACACCTCACCAAAAGCAAAATAAGGGCCGTCCAGAACGCACCCACACCAAAAAACAAATCGGAGCTATAGGTTTTCTTGGGTCTCCTCAACTTTTACGCCATATTCCTGAGAGACAAGGCAATGGTTGCTGAGCCACTACACCGGTTACTGGCCAAAAATGCATCTTGGGTCTGGGGGATGGCTGAAGCTGCTGCATTCAATGCCGTGAAAAAATTCTTATCCGTGGACAGTTTCCTGATTCAGTATAATGCGATGCTACCGCTTGTTTTAGTTTGCGACGCATCCCCTTTTGGCGTGGGAGCCGTCTTGAGCCATAGACTACCGAATGGGCTAGAGGCACCCATCACCTACTACTCATGAACCCTGTCCAGCGTGGAACGGAATTACAGCCAGCTGGACAGAGAAGCCCTCGCAGCCGTCTCGGGGGTCAAAAAATTTCATGAATATCTATTTGGATGACATTTGGAACTGGTCACAGACCATTGACCTCTTTTAGGCCTCCTGGCTGGGGATCGGCCCACACCCGCTGCCTTGTTTCCACGCATGACACAATGGACCATCTTCCTGGCAGCCTACTCCTACCAACTTTTCCACCACCCAGGACTAAATTTGGGACACACTGATGCCCTCAGCCACTATCTGTTACCAGATCGCCTAGAAAACCCAACTCCGGAGGCACCAGTGCTCCTGATTGATGTTTTGGACTCGGGGCCTCTCACTTCCATGGAAGTGGCAAGAGCCTCCACTAAAGATAACGTGTTAAGGACTGTAATGGGTTGGGTCATGAGGGGTTGGCCGGCAAAGACTGAGGGCGGGGAATTAACAGCCTTTACTAACAAAAAGAATGAACTGTCTATGCAAGGGGGATGTTTGCTATGGGGCAACCATGTCATTGTGCCCTTATGCTTCAGGGAGAAAGTTTTAAAAATGTTGCATGAAGGGCACCCCAGAATTGTACAAATGAAGGGTCTAACTAGAAGTTATGTATGGTGGCCTCAAATGGATAACGACATCACCGAGTGGGTGGGGAAGTGTAAGCCCTGTCAGGAATCCAGGCCAGATCCTCCCACATCACCGGTCAGGGAATGGGAGCGTCCCCAGGGGCCCTGGTCAAGGATACACATAGATTTTGCAGGGCCATTTCACGGCCAAACCTTTATGGTGATTGTCAATGCCTTTTCAAGATGGCTCGAGATCATCCTCATGCAATCCATGACTGCTGAAGCAGTCATAAAAGCACTCCGGAAACTCTTTGCCACACACAGATTGTCCGATATTCTAGTATCGGATAATGGGCCACAATTCACCGCAACACAATTCAAGGGGTACTTGGCAGAATTAGGCATCTGGCACACACTCTTAGACCCATTTCATCCGGCCAGTAATGGATTGGCTGAGAGATTTGTGAGAACGGCCAAAGAGGCACTGGCACGGCTGGATGCGGGAGACTGGCAGGCCCGAATAGACAAATTCCTAGCAGTTCAACATGCCACCCCTTGTACAGCCACGGGGTACAGTCCAGCCGAACTCCTCATGGGTAGGAAGCTCAGGTGTACCTTGGACTGATTACACCCCAACTACTCCCCGGATGGATTTAGAGGGGCTGGCCAGAAGTTACGGGGGTTTCAGATAGGAACACTGGTGTTCGCAAGGAACTACTCAGAGGGTCCCCTATGGGTGGCCAGGGTGATCTCTGATATCAAGGGCTTAAAATTATACACAGTAGACATGGGAGATAACTTAGAAGGAGGTTGGCTGGACAGCCAGAAATGTACTCAGAAATGCCAAGCCCTGACTACCCAAGTTTTCCTACAACAGCTAGCTCAAGCCTGAGAAAGTCGGAAGACTTAGCTGCAGAATCCAGGATCCAGCACCACCCCAGTGAGACGCCACTCCCAGCCAAGGACATCAATGCCCCCGATGAGATCCAGGAGGTTCCATTGGCGGAGCTGGGAGAAACAAAAGTCCCACCGACCGGTTAGATGCCACACTTCAGACTGAACTGCGCAGGTCAACTAGGGCCCGGAAATGCCCCGGTCACCTGTGTGATTTTGAATGCAAATGTATAGACTAAGTGCCTTCTGGGAGGGGAAGAGTGTTATATATATAGGTTTGGAGGGAGATTTAAACCAAATAGGTCACTTGTGATTGGTCAACTCCCCGGCTGGCCGGGTATTAAAGGAGAGCTGTTTGCCTGTAACCTTTGCTGAAGTCTCACTATACATTAAAGAGCTTTTGTCACTACCTTGCTTCTGCCTCCTCAATCGCCCAACTCAACAAGAAGCATTTGAAATGTGGATTTACAGTCGGCTGTTATGTATAAACTGGGTTAACAAAAATCACAAATAAGGAGGTGATAAGTCGCCTGGGAAACCCAAGAAAAATCATCAAAGCCATTAAAAAGCGAAAGTTAAAATATTTTGGACACATGATGCGACACCCAGAAAAATACGGCATCCTTCACTTAATCCTCCTGGGAAGGACTGAAGGCAAATGAGGTCCAGACAGAAGAAGAGAAGAACATCGTGGCTTAGGTAATGGCTGGAAGATTCCAGCCTACCTTGGTGGATTTAATAGGGGATCAGACCTAATGGACTGGTTTGGACAAAACTCAGCAGCACATTTTCATGTGGCTGTTGACAAAGATAGGATTTGACAACATGATCACCAACGTCCGATGACAGATATGGCAGAAGAAGAAGACTTATTAGATCCTGAAAAAATAATGTCAGAGCTTAGGTAGTGGCTGGAAGATTCCAGCCTACCTTGGTGGATTTAATAGGGGATCAGAAATGCAGAAAACGTAACTGTCAACAATGGATGTTAAGAAGAAATCCAGATCTCATTTTCTGAAAAGCTGATGCTTCCTCAGAACCTGCATAGTGCAAGATCTGAGCAATGTGAAATATTACAAATTAATATTTGTACTCAATTTATAACTGTTAATTATGGTTGTATCAATATTTGTTTTTGTCTCTCTGGGAGACTGAAAGATGACATAAAGATTAATTCTGCATCTTAATCCATGCTTAACATTTCTAAGGACAAAATCTCCTTGAACTGCTCTGGAATAAACTTGCATCCATTCACTGGCTCTATACCTGTGGGATTTTGTAGATTCCCAAAATGGCAGCCATAAGGATGGATATATCAGAGTTGGTCTCTTCCAGCAGAACCAGCATGTTTCTCTTCCTTCCACAGCCGAAGTTGGGAACATTGGCCTCTCCAGTCGAAAGCAAATCCAACAGACCATCCAATGTCAACATTCTGTCTCGAAAGTTGTCATGGAGGTTATAACCCAGGGTGAGGTTGGGCAAGAGAAGAGGATCTTTGTTGATTTCCTGAATGGCAAAAAGGAAGGACAGAATTTTCCAGTAGAACACACTTGTTTTCCTGAAAAGATACATGGATTTTGCCATGATGTTACACCCAGTGAAATCATCAACCTAGAAGTAAGGAGAAATTTCCTGACAGTGAAAGCAATTAACCGGTGGAAGGGCTTCCTTCCTGAAGTTGTGGATGCTCCATCACTGGAGGTTTTTAAGAAGAGTTTGGACAGCCATTTTTCCAGAATGGTATAGGGTCTCCTGCTTGTGCAGGGGATTAGAGTAGAAGACCTCCAAGGTCATCCCATCCAATTCTGTTATTCTGTTAATGCATTTCATATGTGCTATTGTGACTGCACAAGTTTTTGTCCACAAGTTCCTCTTCTCTACTTAGATTATTTGAAAGTCAAAACAGACACACTCCAGACAATCTGGACACTGTTGACACTTGCACTATTTGCTCAACCTCAGTTTGAGAAGTCAAAAAACATCCCAGGAAAAGATTTTGGCAAACCGTGTCTGAAAATGTAGCTCAGAAATCTGCATGGACCTCACCATGTAGGAACCAGGATTTGAGATTCCATCAAAGAACCATTATGCATGTATTATATTTTTAAAGTGGGCATGTATGGGTGTGTATGAGGTTGAATGTGTGAATGAAGTTGGGGCAGAAAAGAAAGCATTTAAGAATTGAACAGAAGTACCAGCTTTCCCATTTTCTCTTGAGTAAATGGTCTCGATCCCTGTTTGCTTTAGAGAGTGGATAAAGAAAACAGGGAAACAACAACTACTGTAGCTGTGGTGAGTTTGGGGAAATCCATGGATCATTGAAGAGCTGACTGCTGATGTCTTTGGAATTGCAAGTTCTATCTTTCTGGAAAATTTATTCATTCAATTTATTTGATTTACGAGGCATGTCAAACTACTACTCTGCAATAGCATTGTGGTCTCCTGGCTACTGTAGCAACACCAGATGCTAATGATAATAATAATAGATTTATGTGCCGCCCATCCCATCCAAAGGAGACTCTGATAGAGAGCTATCTCTAGGAAAGACTCAGGAAAGAAATCAGCTTTTTCTCTGAATTGGGACTGACCAATTAGAGCCTCCTGTCCTTTCCTTTATGGCCATGCTGTGACCATAACCATGACTTAAACAAGCTAATCACCTTGAAAGATGAAAGCAAATTATCCTGTAGAGATCAGTTGGACAAGGGTGCTGAGCATTAAAGCTTGCTTTTGTTTCATCTGCTGAATGTGTTCCACTTCATGCTGTCTGTATACAGATGTGACTGTCGATCTAACTAACTAATTAACCTCACTCTGTCAAGGACCTAGGAGTACACATCTCAAATGATCTAAGCCCTAGAGCTCACTGTGACAGCATTGCCAAAAAGGCATTAAGAGTTGTTAACCTAATTTTGTGAAACTTCTTATTAACATAGAATTGTTAACTAGGGCATACAAAATCTTTGCCCGACCAATTCTCAAATACAGCTTGTCTGCCTGCAATTCACACTGTATATCGAACATTGGTACAATTGAGCGAGTCCAGAGGTATTTCACGAGGAGGGTCCCCTACTCCTCTGCTCACAACAGAATATCTTATGCCACCAGGCTTGAAATTTTGGGCTTGACAACCTAGAACTATGCCGACTACGGTCTGACCTAAACGTAGTAAACAAAATTGTCTGCTGCAACGTCCTATCTGTCAATCACTACTTCAGCTTCAACCACAATTATACACAGGCAAACAATAGATACAAACTTAAGGTAAACCGCTCCAAACTCGATTGCAGAAAATATGACTTCAGTAATAGAGTGGTCAATGCCTGGAATGCACTACCTGACTCTGTGGTTACTTCCACAAACCCCCAAATCTTTTACCTTAGACTGTCTACCGTAGACCTCACTCCATTCCTAAGAGGTCTGTACGGGGGCATGCATAAGCGCACCAGTGTGCCTACCATCCCTGTCCTACCATCCCCATTTATTCATACTCATCTCCTGTGTTCATGCCTATACTTATACCACTTTTTTCGTACATGTTTGACAAACAAAATAAAATAAAAAAAATAAAATAAAACGAAACCTCACTGCCTTCCTCCATCCCCATTTTTCCTCAAAGACAACGTAACATAGCATCAAATAACATCCTGAGACTTACTGGTGAACCTTTTTAGAAGGACTCAAACTGAAATTCTGCAGCTCAGGTTGTAGATTATTTGTTGCAGAGAAGAGCCCACCGATGAGATGATCTCCTGGCCTGTAATGATTGAGTGGGTCTCTTGCATCCCTCCCCAAAGTCAAGAAGCACTTGGTGCCGAGAATCCCACAGGCTGCCTGGGGCAACAAAAGCCCCATTAGAAGCAGAAGCAGTGGGTTCATTTCTGGGTTAGCCGAAGGAATCCCCTGCCTTGCATCTGATCTCAGAATCAGTAGAGCAGAAGCATTTGGAGACGTTGAAAGCAGATTGCTGCAAGACTGACTTTT
>WNWU01000143.1:0-13142 GCA_012654045.1 Ptyas mucosa
ATGGCACCTCTCCCCTGAACCGAGATGCCAGTACCCACAGCCACTCGGTCTTGGCCGGGTTGAGTTGCAGTCTGTTTCTACCCATCTAGACCTGTACCACTTCCAGGCACCAGGCCATCACATCGAGGGCATCACTGGGTTGGTTCGGGATGGAAATATGAGACATTTAATGAAATTATATGACATGTATTCTTCCTTCTGCCTCATCCTTGATTCAAAGTGTATGCTTATCAATGACCATATTCACCAATATGCGGATGATACTCAACTTTATATCTCCACCCCGGATCACCCTAGGGATGCCCTTTCCATGATGTCCCGTTGTCTGGAGGCAGTGCGGGCCTGGATGGGTAGGAACAGACTCAGACTCAACCCATCCAAGACTGAGTGGCTGTGGATGCCAGCATCTCAAGATCTAGAGGTACCATCTTTAGTGATAGGAGGGGAGACTCTTGCCCCCTCCGCTAGGGTCTGCAATCTGGGTGTCCTCCTGGATTCTTGGCTGTCCATGGATGACCATCTGACGGCGGTAACCAGGGGGGCCTTCGCACAAGTCCGTCTTGTGCACCAGTTGCGCCCTTTCCTAGACCTAGATGCCCTCGCCACGGTCACCCACGCCCTTGTTACTTCTCGGTTGGATTACTGCAACGCCCTCTACATGGGGCTGCCCCTGGGGCGCATCCGGAGGCTCCAGCTGGTCCAGAATGCGGCCAGATGGGTAGTTATGGGAGTTCCTCGTTACTCCCATGTAATACCTCTCCTGTGCGAGCTGCACTGGCTGCCGGTTGCTCTCTGGGTCCGCTTCAAGGTGCTGGTGCTCACCTATAAAGCCCTACATGGCTTAGGCCCGGGGTACTTGCAGGACCATCTTCTACCTTTCTCCCATTGTCCCGTGCGCTCCCACAGAGCTGCCCTCCTCAGGGTGCCATCAGCCAAACAATGCCGACTGGCGGCCCCAGGGGGAGGGCATTCTCTGTCAGAGCGCTGACCCTCTGGAATGAGTTGCCCACCGAGCTCATGATAGCTCCAGACCTCCTCTCCTTTCGCCACGAACTGAAGACGTGGCTTTTCCGGCAAATAACCTGATCTGCTAGGGGTTGCACAAACTGTAATAATTTTATATATGCCTTTTAATGGGTTTTTTTAAACTTATTTTATTATTTTGTGATTTCCATGGATTTCATCATAGAATTGCCTAAGAATTCTGGAAACACAGTAATCTGGGTTGTCACAGATCTCTTCTCAAAGCAGGTCCATTTCATACCATGCCAAAAGATCCCTAAAGCAAAAGCCCGAGCTAAGCTATTTTTACTACACATTTATCACTTGCATGGTGCTCCACAATGTATTATTTCAGATAGAGAGGGTCAATTTACCTCCAAGTTCTGGAAAGCCTTCTTGAACCTCCTTGGAACCAAACAGGGACTTAGTTCTAGTCATCATCTGCAAACGAATAGGACAACTTGACAGCTGTGGCCGGGAGGGCCTTTTATCAGGTTCGCCTGATTCGCCAGTTGCGTCCCTTTCTGGATCGGGACTCGCTAAACACGGTCACTCATGCCCTCGTCACTTCCCGCCTAGACGACTGCAATGCTCTCTACATGGGGCTCCTCTAGAGGAGCATCCGGAGGCTCCAGCTGGTCCAGAATGCGGCCACACGGGTGGTTATGGGAGCGACGTGGCACTCCCATGTGACACCTCTCCTGCGCGAGCTGCACTGGCTCCCGGGGGTCTTCTGGGTGTGCTTCAAGGTCTTGGTTACCACCTTTAGAGCACTCCATGGCTTAGGGCCAGGGTACTTACAAGACTGCCTTTTGCCACCAGTAGCCTCTCACAGACCAGTACGCTCCCATAGAGAGGGACTTCTCAGGGTGCCATCGGCCAAACAATGTCGGCTGGCAGCCCCCAGGGGGAGAGCCTTCTCTGTCACCTACCATTTGGAACGAGCTCCCCCCGAAGATACGGAACATCCCAGATCTGTGCGCGTTCCGCCGTGCCCTTAAAATGTTCCTTTTCCAGCAGGCTGGCCTGGCCTAACCTCTTTTAAATTGTTTTAAATTTTAAATTGGGTTTTAAAATTGGTTTTAATTTGTTTTTGGGGCCATAATATTTAATATATTTTAAATGTTTTTAATATTTGTATTGCATGTATTTTATTTTGTCTGTTCACCGCCCTGAGTCCCTCGGGACTAGCGGTATATAAATTTAATAAATAAATAAATAAATAAATAAATAAATTGAACTAGCTCGGGACGAGACAAGACAACTGGATTGAGCTACTGCCTTTTGCTGAAGTGACTTATAATAATGCTGTACACATTGGCACAGGATTCACCCCTTTCAGAGTATCTGCAGGGCAAAAAATTCATGCTATTCCAGAGTTGCCCTCACATGAACCAGAAATCCCCTCCTTGAAGCAAAGGATAAGTCACTTGCAAACCAACTGGCTGGTTGTCTGCAAAGCTCTGGATGAAACCAGAGCTGCCTATAAGGCACAAGTCAACAACAAAAAAAAAATAAGTGGGTGACAAAGTTTACCTGTCCATTAGGTTTCTAAAATCCTTGCAACTATCCAAAAAGTTGGGACCTAAGTATATTGGCCTAATACACTGTTATCCTTATTCGCCATTGTCGTACCCACTTCCGTGGCTAATGATGGCTGTATGGATTTATGTGAGCGTGGAATTGCACACTCTGAGGAATGCCCCCCCATTCCTCGATGTGGCCTGTTGGTCTGGCCAGGAATTTTCTTAATGATGGGTCCTGGGATCCCGAGAGGTGGCTCAAGGGTTTTAGGGTTTTTAATAAGGGAGCTTTGTTTTCTTTTTTAACTTGGTTTTTAAGGGGATTGGGGAGGGGGATGGGCTGTGATACGGTGGGGGTACCCGTATCGATACCCCTGAGAGGTTCCAGATGGAGCTTGGGCCAATACCTATCTCTCTTTCCCATGCTGCAGTGGAGGCCATGGTGGATACCTGGGAAAGGGCGGCCTCCGGGGCTGTTCTGTCCCCTCCCTGCTTCAGGAACCTAGACAAGCACACACACAAACAGAAGTGTACGAAAGTCGTTTATTCACCATTCATAAACAACAAACTGGCAGCGAGCCCGGGAGAGATAAAGACAGCTGTTATTTTGAGTTGCCACGGCCAGTCCCTGATAAGGCTCTCCGGCATGTCCAAAAACAAACAGTCTTAAGGTTAGCAAACACTTATCTGATGCAGAACTTCAGGAAACAAGCAGCCAAGTTAATAATTTGTTCGTCACAAAAGCCAACAAGGTAAGGTCAGCTCCTTTTATACCTTGTGGGGCGTTGGCTTTGTGACTCATCACCTCGTGCTCGGCCCCACCCACTCCTTTGCTGAGCCCGTCTCTCTGATCGTTGCCACCTGGGATTAATCCACTCCCTCTCCTCATTAACGTCTGACTCAGAGGAGCTTTCCTCCTCAGGGCTTTCAGCTGGGGCCTGGGGTGGTACCAAACCAGACGGGCCAGGAGAGGGGGGCCTTGCCTCCTCCTCCTCTTCACTTTCGGAGGGTTCTTCCTCCGAAGGTCCGGGCTCGGGAGCCGAAGACACAACAGGGGCTCTTGACCATGTGCCTTTGTGGCCGCTGATCTGATGAAGATTCTGGTTGGCCCCTTGGTTTTCTGAGGAGCTCAGGGAGATGAAGCAGTGGAGAAGAGGCCTAGAGAGCTGTTGGTGGTCCAGTCGTTCCAAATCTGATCATGCTCAGTTAAGATCCTTTACACGGTCTTAGCTAGTGGAGATGGAGGCGGCGAAGTGTTCTTACTTCTCCACCCTCATTGCATCCTCAGATAATCACCTGGCTACCCTGTTTAGGGTGTCATGCTCCCTTTTGAATTGGGGAGCGGGGGATGACCCTCTGTGGGGGTGTGCTGAGGAGTATAGTCAGCATCTGCTGGACAAGATCGCTCAGAGTGGGGATGGTCTGGACTCTGACTGGGCAGGGTCAAACGAGGGAGAGACAATGGGTCTTGTCATCTGGGAGGAATTCGATCCTGTTACCCCTGAGGAAATAGACAGGATCTTGGGGAAGCTGAGTGCTACCACATGTTTGTTGGACCCGTGTCCCTCCTGACTTGTTTATGCATCTCGGGAGGTTACACGTGACTGGATCCGGGCAGTGATTACTGCATCCCTGGGTGAGGGTAGCTTCCCTGCCACCTTGAAGGAGGCGGTGGTGAGGCCCCTCCTCAAGAAACCTGCCCTGGATTCAGCCATTATGAACAACTTTCATCCTGTCTCCAACCTTTGCTTTATTGCAAAGGTTGTTGAGAGTGTGGTGCCACGGCAGCTCCCGTTGGCCCTGGTGGAAGCAGATTACCTAGATCTGTACCAGTCGGGTTTCAGGCCCAGGCACAGCACAGAGACGGCATTGGTCGTGCTGGTGGATGATCTCTGGAGGGCCCGGGACAAAGGATTCTCCTCTGTCTTGGTCCTGTTGGATCTCTCGGCGGCCTTCGATACCATCTACCATGGTATCTTGCTGCAACGCCTCGAGAGGTTGGGAGTGAGGGGCACTGTTTTGCGGTGGTTCTCCTACTTCTTGGGGTGTTCACAGGCGGTGTTGGCAGGGGGGGGCAGAGGTCAGCCCTGAGGCCCCTCACTTGTGGGGTCAGTTCTTCTCCCCTTCTGTTCAACTTCTATATGAGGCCACTGGGGGAGATCATTTGTGGTTTTGGGGTGAGGTATCATCAGTATGCTGATGATACCCAGCTTTTTATATCCACCCTGAACCAGCCCAGTGATGCCCTCGACGTGATGTCCCAGTGCCTGGAAGTGATGCGGACCTGGATGGGGAGAAACAGGCTTCGGCTCAACCCTGCCAAGACCGAGTGGCTGTGGGTACTGGCATCTTGGTTCGAACAAAATATTCCATCTTTGGTTATAGGGGGTGAGGTGTTGCCCCCTGTAGATAGGGTGTGCAACCTGGGCATCCTCATGGATTCACGGTTAAATTTGGAAGATCATGTAATGACCATGACCAGGAGGGCATTTTCCCAGGTTTGCCTGGTACGCTGTTGCGCCCCTACTTGCACCGAGATTCCCTACGCACGGTCACTCATGCGCTCATCACCTCTCGTATTGACTACTGCAATGCTCTTTACATGGGGCTGCCTCTGAAGACCACTCGGAGGCTTCAGCTGGTGCAGAATGCGGCCACGCGGGTAGTGATTGTGGGAGTATCCCGACACTGCCATGTTACACCTCTCCTGCGCGACTTGCATTGGCTGCTGGTTGCCCTCCAGGTGAGATTCAAGGTACTCGTGATTACTTATAAAGCCCCACATGGCCTAGGCCCGGGATATTTGGTGGACCATCTGCAGCCAGCAACAGCTTCCCATCGCCCAGTGCATTCCCACAGGGAGGGCCTACTCAGGGTGCCGTCGTCCAGACAGTGTCAGCTGGCGACCCCCAAGGGGGAGAGCTTTCTCTGTGGGCGCACCCACCCTTTGGAATCAACTCCCTCTGGAGCTCCGGGTGGCCCCTGACTTTTGCTCTTTCTGCCGTGGGCTGAAAACTTGGCTATTTCACCTGGCCGCCTTGGACTGATGGGGGTTTTAATTTGGATTTTATTGAATTTCTTAATTTTAACTTGGACTTCTGTTTTAATGGTTTGTCTGTTCTGTTTTAATTGTTGTGAGCCGCCCTGAGTCCTGTGGAGATAGGACGGCATACAAGTCCCAACAAATAAATAAATATTGGCCCTTTACCCATAATTCAAATTATTAACATGGTCATGGTGGAATTGCAACTTCTTATGTCATTATGGCAAGTCCACCTCATTTTTCATTGTAGTTGGCTGAAGCTGAAATTACCTCTGGCCTTTGTTCCACTCCTTACTTCTCACAAAAAATACATACAATAAATGACTGATACCTGCTGATATGTTCATATTCCATTTTGTGAAAAATGGATAGAAAATAAATGTTTGTAGATTCAAAAAACACTTTCAACAATTTCAATAACTAAGCATATATTTTATTGCAAATCTCCTTTATATTATTTTCATTGGAAATTTGCTCATTTTTTAAAAAAAAAGAATTGACCCATTAGCCAATTATTATCTCATCAAAACAAAATAATTATCTCCTACAGGAATCACCATATTTTCTTAGCTAGGCCAAAACACCAAAAGCTGGCACAGTAGGGATGATATTCAATAACAGTCAAGGTATCAGCGTGGATATGAAGAAACATTTAAACCACAGGACATTTGGCACAAGGGTAATAATGGCTCTGTCAGATTCATTGCTTCAGGTTTCTACCCTCTGTTCTCTTGAGCCAGAGTATCTGTTCAAATATGGGTGGAATTCAGGATACAAATTTGTGCTCACGTGGATCTTCAAATAGAAAATGATAGAATGCATTAAGTGCATTCTCAGATCTAAACCTTGGATCATTCTTTAGATGAAGCATTGGATTACGTGTACTTCCTGATCAGTAGGATGGAAGGGAAACTATTTTCACAATAACAAAAACATGAAGATGTTTCTTGTGATTCTTTTAATACACAAAGTAGTTACTCTGAAATGCTCCACAAGTGATGCTTTCCTTGTTCCACATGATTGGTACGAGCCTGGAGACTTCATCATTGGTGGGATGACATCTCATTTCGCTTACCACCTTTTGGAAATTAAATTTAGTGAAAATCCTTCTAAGAAAACTTATGAAATACCAGTGTAAGAATTTTTTTTCTCTATCTAATCTTACCCAGGTTTTCAAAAACCCTTTATAGGACTAAAAAGTTATTTGTGCATAAATGCAGGGTTTTTAATACAATCTATGCCTTGCCTTCCTTCCAATTGTTATGAAAGAAGAAATAACCTTTACATTATCTTAAAATATTTCACATGAAATGTACAAAAGTTCAGATCAAGAAGTCTCTATCTGAAGATTTACTGGGATAAAGATAACTTTTAGAAAGATTTGGCATTATCTCTCCTCACAGAACATACATACAGTAAATGAGTGTTACCTCCCGAATTTGTTCATAAACCACTTTTTGAAAACATCATAGAAAATATCGTACTTTGAAAAAAGTGATTACTTGAATTTGTTGAAGTACATATTTCCTGAAAGTCAGGAAAACGCTTTGTAAAATAAATTAGAGTTCTATAGAAATTACCAATAAAGAAGAATATTTTAGTTCAGAGTTGAAATGAGGGATCCTTTGTGCTCTCTGAGATGTGTTGTTTTCTTGCAGACATTTCATTATCCAAACTAGATAACACCCTCAGTGCCAAGCAGTGATGATGTTACCTATTTTGGGTAATGAAATCTCTGCAAGAAAGCAACCAAGCTCTGAGAGCACCAAGGATCTTCTGTAGAAATTATTAAGAAATTTAGAAAAAGTGATTATCTTTTTACTACTATCAGAGAAAGAATTGTTTGTTATTCATACAGAAATGATGCCACCTTATGAGAATTGTCAATTTTTTCTTTCAACTGGGGTATTTAAACTTTTCCAGTATCTTCACCAAATTTCATCAACATATCCTTGCCTTGGCTTTTGCTGTGAAGGAGATCAATGAGGACTCCCAGATCTTGCCTAATATCACTCTTGGGTTCCACATCTATGACAGTTACCTCAATGCAAGGATGACCTATCGCACCATCCTAGACTTGTTTTTCAAATCCCAGGAATTTGTCCCTAACTACAGATGTGATAGCCAGAAGACTCTGATGGCTATCATTGGGGGACTTGATTTTGTCACATCATCTTATATTGCTGAAATTACAGGATCCTTCAAAATTCCACAAGTAAGTTGTGAAAAGGCTAAGGAGAACAATTCTACATTCTGTTCTTGATGTTGTTATGGATTAATTAAGAAGCAATAAACATTATTGGGTTAGGTTTGCATTAAGATGTTCTGCCTGTCTTAAGGTCTATTATTTGGCATAATTTTGAAACTGCAATGCTGAATACAAGAATTATTAATAATTCCTCTACAGAGGAATTATTGAGTCTGTCATCTGCACCTCTACAACTTTCTGGTTTGGTTCTGCAACCCAACAAGGCAGACACAGACTTCAGAGGATAATTAGAACTGCAGAAAAAACAGTTACAACCAACTTGCCTTCCATTGAGGACCTGTATATTGCATGAGTCAAAAAGAGGACTGTGAAAATATTTACAGACCCTTCATATCCTGGACATAAACTGTTTCAACTCCTACCTTAAAAACGGTACTATAGAGCACTGCACAACAGAAAACTAGACACAAGAACAGTTTTTCCCCCAAATGCCATTATTCTGCTAAATAAATAATTCCCTCAACACTGTCAAACTATTCACTAAGCCTGCATTACTATTACTATTAAACTTTTCATCGTTCCTATCACCCATCTCCTCACACTTATGATTGTATGACTGTAACTTGTTGCTGTATCCTTACCATTTATATTGATTGTTTCTTAGTATGATTTGATTTCTTATTTGTAACCTATGATTATCATTAAGTGTTGTACCTATGATTCTTAATGAATGTATTTTTTTCTTTTTATATATACTGAGAGCTTATGCATCAACTGTCCAATCACACTTGGCCAATAAGGAATTCTAATCTAAACTAAGAATTGAGTATCCACACCCAAGGAAAGAGTTGAGAATAGTATTCTTTATTTCTATCAAAAGAATTGATCAATTCTATGTGTTTGTAATAATTCAAAAAATTCCTTTCCGTATTATTGCTTAGAAGAATTTCAGGAAAACAATCCCTTCCTTGCATATATTTTATATGAAAACTAGTTCAGGACAACTGAATTTTATCTTACAACTCAAGAAAATACTACTCCACTTTCTTGCAGCTGACATATGGCTCATTACCCAAAGAGGAATTTCAGAGCAGTAAACTCTCTTCAGTTTATTTCATGGTCCCAAAAGAGGACCATCAGTACATTGGAATTATCCAACTGCTTCTTCATTTCAAGTGGACATGGATTGGGATATTTGCTGTTGATAACAATGATGGAGAAAATTTCTTACAGAAAATTCAGCCCTTACTTTCAGAGAATGGAATCTGCTCATCATTTATAGAAAGACTTGCACAGCTAATCCACTTGGAAGACTATCGAGAAGTAATTCAAAGAATCTTAATTATTTCCATGAGTTGGGTAAATAGCCGAGCCAATGCATTTCTTGTTTATGGAGAATCATTGACAATTATGTGGCTAAGGTTTGTCACATTGATAGTAGATGCTGAAAGCAAGGAAGTTACATTATTTAGAAGGGTGTGGATCATGACTGCACAGATTGATTTCATATTATCAGGATTTCAAATCAATTTGGATCTCCATATGTTCCATGGGGCTATTTCCTTCACTGTTCATTCAAGAACAGTTGCAGGTTTCAAGGAGTTTCTTCAGACTGTAAATCCTCTTTCAGTCTCCAGAGATGGATTTCTACAGGAAGTCTGGGAACAGTCATTTGATTGTTCATTTCCAAAACCAGAGTTACAAGAAATGCAGAGTAGAAAATGCACTGGGGAGATGAAGCTTGAGGATCTTCCTGGACCTGCCTTCGAAATGGAGATGACTGGCCACAGCTACAGCATCTACAATGCTGTTTATGCTGTGGTTTATGCTTTGCAGGCTCTATACACATTGTATTTCAATAGAAAAAAGCCTATGCTCTGTAAAAATCCTGACCTTTCACATCTCCAGGTTTGGCAGGTATTCCCTTTGCCTTGGACACTTCTTTTATTTCAATAAGCAGTTTGATGTAGAATTATGTTTTGATCCCAAAGTCTTAATATTTTCTGCATGTGGAATCAAGCATCAGAAAGCAACCTAGAAATAAGGAGGAATTTCCCTATGAGGAGAACAATGAACAATTAATTAGTGGAACATCTTGCCTTCAGAAGTTTTGGATGTTCCAACATTTGAGATTTTTATGAAGGACAGCCACTTATCTGAAATATCATAGGGTCTCCTCCTTGAGTAGGGTGTTGGATTAGAAGATCTCCAGCCTCCTCTAGACTCTAACCTACTGTTGTGTCTGAAATAGATATAGAAAAAATAGTTTCTGTTGTTATTCTGATCATCGAGAAAATACCGAATAAATTATGGTTTAGATGTCAGTAGAGGTTATTTAATATATCACCATACATTGCATAATAAGAGATAGTTAAAATGGTAATTTAGATTACTTTGAATTGCCTCCTCCAAAAACAATCAATTATCCAAGAATTTTCTATGTGGCTCATGAACTTTTCATGGGTAACAAGCTGAATTTTCTGTCTCTATCAGAGTTTTAGAGGAAAAAAATAGAAGTGGCATCCATAGTATGAAAGATGAAGCATGTTTGCAATAATATCTATCTTGCATCTCTCTATGGAGGAATGCTTGTGTCTCAGATTCTAAAAATTGAGTAAAGGACAATGAGGAAAGATTAGATATGACCTAAGTTGAATTAGGTCTTTGCGTAGTGAATCTAAATCACTATGAGGAGTGATTTAGAAGTGTCAAACTCATGGCCCATGGGCTGGATGCATCACACAATGGCCACACTTCCCCCCGGTTTAGCAAAGGGGAAAAATTCATATGTCACATGACGACAATATGACAGGGTGAGTTTGACATTCCTGATCTAAATCATAATTTAAGGAAGGTACATAATTGCAGAATCTTTTATTCATTCTGCTTCAGCTCATTCAGTCTTCCTTATATTAATTTTAAAATAGAATAGAATGGAACGGAACGGAATGGAACGGAATGGAACAGAACAGTTTGAAAGTGTTGAGGGAATTATTTGTTTAACAGAGTGATGGCGTTCGGGAAAAAACTGTTCTTGTGTCTAGTTGTTCTGGTGTGCAGTGCTCTATAGCGTTGTTTTGAGGGTAGGAGTTGAAACAGTTTATGTCCAGGATGTGAGGGGTCTGTAAATATTTTCACAGCCCATTATATATATATATATAGTGTGGACATGTAAATTATCAAGCAATATTGATTGTCAAATTTCTAAGAGTTCATACTTAATAATAATTATAGGAATAGTAAGAATGATTGAATGAAACCTGAACATCATTTTCTCTTCTCTGTTATAATGCTTTTAATTCCCTCTCCCTTTCATTCCTTTTCAAGTAGCTCCATTCAAGTCTTCAAGGCATTTCTTTCAATAATTCAGCTGGGGAGAGAGTGTTCCTGAATGAGAAAAGGGAAGCAACAGGTGGATTCGACATCACCAACTTGATCACTTTTCCAAACAGATCCTTTCAGAGAGTTAGAGTTGGAAACATGGATCTACAGGCTCCAGAAGGGAAGGAATTGTGGATTAATGATGATGTGATTGTCTGGAGTCCAGCTTTTAACCAGGTACCAAAATATTGAATCCACCATGCCTTAATCCATTATGATCCCATATTGAACATCGACTCTTTAGAAATCTAATTCCTGATGGTTCTTTTTTTAAATAAACAATGGCATATTCTTTGAAATGTTTATAGTCAAGCATTCCTCAAATTGACAAAAACGATATTTCAATAAAAAAACATGGTTGCATATTTGGTGGGCACTTCCACGTGAAATCACAAGAGGGGCCATGTTTCCATGAGATTGTCACCGTGTGTCATTATTTATTCACTCTACTCTTCAGAGAGGAGCTTTTGTATATCATTGTAAATTCTACATTTTTTAAGTTGTTGTTGATGAAGTTGTTAAATTCAGTATCCTTTTGGGAAGTCAATAATCATGTCACTCTATTAAGGAGAAAGTTCAGAAACTATTTTAAAAACCCTCCTTTTCAAATCATTTTCATGTTAATCATCAGATTCTTCCATTTTCTCGATGCAATGACCCTTGTTTCCCTGGATCCTGGAAGAAGGGGATTGAGGGAAATCAGTTCTGCTGCTATGACTGTGTTCCATGCGTGGAGGGGAAGATTTCAAATCAAAATGGTAGGGTAGAAATTCTACCAATTTTCATTAGACTTAAGCAAACTTTAATATATAACTTTAGGATGCCTGAAATTAATAAAATGAATTTCAATCATTTGGATTCCTAGATGAAAAATATCTTGACTTTCTTCCCAGATATGGAAGATTGCTTTGAATGTCCAGAAGATCATTATCCAAATAAAGAAAAGAAAGGATGTATCCTGAAACAAGAGGTGTTTCTAGCCTTTGAAGAAACCTTGGGAATTGGTTTAGCCTCATCAGCTCTCTGTTTCTTCTTCTTGACATCTTGGGTACTTGGAACTTTTATTAAGTACAGGGACACTCCCATTGTCAAAGCCAACAACCGGTCCCTCACCTACACCCTCCTTGTCTCTCTTCTGCTCTGTTTTCTCTCCTCTTTGCTCTTCCTCAGCCAACCTGACAAAGTGACCTGCCTTGCCCGACAATCAATGTTTGGCATCACTTTCTCTGTGGCCATTTCTAGTGTTCTGGCCAAAACCATCACTGTGGTTGTGGCTTTCATGGCCACTAAACCAGGATCTCAGATGAGGAAATGGGTGGGGAAAAGATTGGCTTTTTCTATTGTACTTTCCTGCTCTATCGTCCAAATATGTATTTGTATTGTTTGGTTATGGACATCACCTCCATTCCCTGAGTTGGACATGCACTCAGCACTCCAAGAAATGATTTTACAATGCAATGAGGGGTCAGCTCCCTTCTTCTATTGTGTCTTGGGCTACATGGGTATCTTGGCCATTGCCAGCTTTATTGTGGCTTTTCTTGCTCGTAAATTACCTGACAGCTTTAATGAAGCCAAGTTTATTACCTTCAGCATGTTGGCCTTCTGCAGTGTTTGGATCTCCTTCTTTCCAGCCTATTTGAGCACAAAAGGAAAAGCCATGGTAGCTGTGGAGGTCTTCTCCATCTTGTCCTCAAGCGCTGCTTTATTGGGGTGCATATTTCTGCCCAAATGCTACATCATTGTTTTCCGACCTGACCTCAATCACAGGGAGCATCTCACAAAGAGAAATTAGTACATAATATCACATTTCTGGCTCAGAGAAATTGCTGAAAAAAGAAATAGAAAGAATGCAGTTTTTAAGAAACATATATAAAGTTGTAGCAACTATTATTATTATTTGTCAAAGAATAGGATAGGATAGGATAGGATAGGATAGGATAGAATAGAATAGAATAGAATAGAATAGAATAGAATAGAATAGAAT
>WNWU01000143.1:27661-53780 GCA_012654045.1 Ptyas mucosa
AAGAAAGAAAGAAAGAAAGAAAGAAAGAAAGAAAGAAAGAAAGAAAGGTGCCTCTAAACCTTTTACAAAATTATTGGCAAGTATGGTGGCTTCAATCTATTCCAAAGATCTTCCATTCTAGGCTGCTCTGCCAACTAGTGTTCCATCCAGGCTTGGCAAAATAATCCAATATTTGAAACTCAAGGGGGTCAAACTATTTTTAAAAACACCAAGAGGCAAGACAAGAAACAATGAATGGAAATTTAGCAACCTAGAACTAAGGAGAAATTTGCTAACAGTGAGAGCAATCAACTAATGGAATAGCTTGCCTTCAGAAGTTGGGGATGCTTCATCAGGGCCACACTTGGAATGCTGCATTCAGTTTTTGTCGCCATGATGCAAAAAAGATGTTGAGACTGTAGAAAGAATGCAGAGAAGAACAACAAAGATGATTAGGGAACTGTAGGCTAAAACATATGAAGAACCGGGTATGTCTAGTTTAATGAAAAGAAGGACTAGGGGAGACATGATAGCAATGTTCCAATATCTCAGGAGCTGCCACAAAGAGGAAAGAGTCAAGCTATTCTCCAAAGCATCTGAGGGTAGGACAGGAATCAATAGGTGGAAACTAATCAAGGAGAGAAGCAAACTTAGAACTGAGGAGAAATTTCCTGACAGTTAGAACAATTAATAAGTGAAACAACTTGCCTCCAGAAGTTGTGAATGCTCCAACACTGGACGTTTTTAAGAAGATGTTGGATAACCATTTGTCTGAAGTAGTAAGCAGGGGGTTGGACAAGAAGACCTCCAAGGTCCCTTCCAACTCTGTTATTTTATGTTCTTTGTATTTTCCCTTCTGTCTCGAGCTTTATTCAAAATGTATACTGACTAATGACCATAATAAAGAGTCTCTTGATTTGGCTTGCAATTAGAAGTCTTGGCATTTTTCAAGAAAATCACATGTAATAGAGCAGGGGTGTCACACTTGATTTCATTGAGGGCCACATCAGGGTTGTGTTTGATCTGGGGGGGCAAAAGGCAAATCCTAGAAGAAATGTGGATCCCTCTTTGATAGAAGGAGATATCAGAAGGGTGAAACTACCTGGGGGGGAAAGGCTTTTCTGCAGACTGGAGGAATGTAGTTTCACGTGCTGTCTGCATTCCTCGGATAGGGCATCTCTTGTTTGCATGGCTTGGTTTCTGGCTGGCCAAGGGGTTGAGGACCTCTGCTTAAGTTATGTTAAAGTGTTTGCAATAGTATATATGAAACTTCAGTACAAGGAATCTTTTCAAGGTTTTTAGTGAGCTTAAGGTATTTTTTTTAAAAAAAGTTCTGCATTGTTACTCTGTGAAAAAAATACATACAATAAATGACTGATACCTACTGGATCTCTTCATATTTTATTTTGTGAATGATGGGTAGAAAATAAATGTGGTATTTTGAAAAAAGCATTATTTTAAAAAAATTAAATATATATTTAATTGCAAATCTTCCATGGGGTACTTTCATTGCCATTGCTCATATTAAAAAACAAAACAAAACAATAGCTGAATTATCAGCTACTTATTATCTCATCAAAACAAAATAATTATACCCCAGAGGAATTACTAGGGGCCAAAACATTGAAGGCTGCACAGAAAGCTATTGAAATTCAACAACAAACCATGGGGAATTTGGTACAAGGGGTAATAAGATCTCTCTCAGATTCACTGCTTCAAGTTTCTATCCTCTGTTCTTTTCTGCCAGAGTATCTGTTCAAATCCTGGTGTCATTCAGGATACAAATTTGAACTCACGTCTATCTTCAAATAAAAAATAATAGATTTTCTCATTAGGTGCATTCTCAGATATAAACCTTGGATCAATCTTTAGATGAAGTATTGGATTATGTGTACTTTCTGATCGGTAGGATGGAGGGGAAAAGGTTTTCATGATAACAAAAATATGAAGATGTTTCATCTGATGCTTTTGGTACACAAAGTAGTTACTCTGAAATGCCCTGCAAGTGATGCTTTCCTTATTCCACATGAGTGGTACCAGCCTGGAGATTTCATCATTGGTGGGATGGCATCTCACTTCGGTTACCACTTTTTTATGAAATTAAATTTAGTGAAAATCCTTCTAAGAAACTTTATGAAATACCAACGTAAGATTTTTTTTCTCTCTTTTATTTTACTCAGACTTTTTTTTAAAATTTGATTTATATGCCTCCCTTCTCCGGATACTCAGGTCGGCTTACAATGCGCTAAGCAATAGCCTTCATACTTTTGTATATTTATACAAAGTCAGCTTATTGCCCCACAAATTGGGTCCTCAATTTACCTACCTTAGAAAGGATGGAAGGCTGAGTCAACCTTGAGCCTGGTGAGATTCGAACCTGCAATAATTGCAGGCAGCTGGTGTTAATAACAGGGTGCTTTAGACCACTGTACTACCAAGGGTCTTGGTAGATTTTGAAAAATCCTTTATATGATTAAAAGATAGTTGCGCATAAACATATGATTTTTAATATCATCTAGGCCTTCTCTTTCTTTCAATTGTATCTGGTTATGAGAGAAGAAATAACCTTTCTATTATTTTAAAGTCTTTGACATGAAATGTACCAAACTTCAGAGCAAGAAGCATCTATTTGAAGATTTACTGGAATAAAGATAATTTTTAGAAAGATTTGGCATTATCTCTTCTCACAAAACATACATACAGTAAATAAGTGATTGCACCTGAATCTGTTCATATACATTTTCTGAAAACACTGTAGAAAATAATTATAGTACTTGGAAAAAAAGTCACTACTTGTATTTGTTGCAGTACGTATTTGTTGAAGGTCACGGAAAGGCTATGTAAAATAAATTTGAACTCTGTAAAAATTACCAATATAAGAGAATATTTTAGTTCAGGATGGAAATGAGGGGTCCTCTGACATTGATTGTTTTCCTGCGGATAAGATCATCAGTGTTGGGTTGTGATGATGTTACGTACTTTGGGTAATGAAATGTCTGCAAGAAAGCAACCAAAGTCAGAGATCACCAAAAACCCTTCTGTAGAAATTATTGATAATTTTAGAAAAGCTACTTTCTTTCTATTGCCATCACAGAAAGAAAACTTCGTTATTTATACAGAAATGTTCTTACCTTATGAGAATTTCAATTTACACTTTCAACTATTGAAGTTATTTGCAGTCTAATCACCAAATTTCATCAACATGTCCTCTCCTTGGCTTTTGCTGTGAAGGAGATCAATGAGGACTCCCAGAACTTGCCTAACATCACTCTTGGGTTCCACATCTATGACAGTTACCTCCATGCAAGGATGACCTATTACACCACTCTGGACCTGCTTTTCAAATCCCAGGAATTCATCCCAAACTATAAGTGTGATAGACAGAAGAGTCTCAGGGCTATCATTGGATTTTGTCACATCATCTCATATTGCTGAAATTACAGGATCCTTCAAAATCCACAAGTAAAAAAGTTAGCTGGTATGTATCCAAAAATACAACCTAGATGCTGGAGATGTGACTGTCAGGATGCTACGTATTATTATATATGGTGGACGTGTAAGAAAATTAAGGCTTTCTGGATTAAAATATGGTGGATTATCCAGAATATTTTAAAGAAAAAGATTAAATTTACGTCACTGTTTTTTCTGTTGGGAATTGTAACGTATTGTACGGTTATAGAAACTAAGTTGATTTTAAATTTAATAACTGCTACTAGGTTACTAGTGGCACAGTACTGGAAGAAGGAAGATCTACCAACCATTGAGGAATGGACATTAAAAGTGGTGCATTTGGCTGAAATGGCAAAAATTTCTGCATATTTGAAAGATTATTCAAATGAAAGATATTTGCTGGAATGGAGAAGATGGATTGACTATATTCAAAATAGGTATTGGACTAAGAAGCTTCAAATAGGATATGAATGAAATATGTAATCTAACCGATAGTTGATGGTGTGGGTTTATAATGTTTAGAGTTATAGGAGTTAAAGATTTAGACATAATTGGAATTTAATATAATGTTAGCATATTTTAGTTTAAGGTTGGGGAAATGCTATACCCTGTGCTTGTTTTGGGAAGTCTAGGGGGGAGGGGGAGGGGGAAAAGGGAAGGGGGGGAGGGATAAGAGGGCGGGGAGGGGGGAGGGGATGGGCATGGGAGGGGGCAGGGAGGGGGGAGAAAATGTTTGTATTCTTTTTAAAACTTTTTAATAAAAAAAAATCCCACAAGTAAGTTGTGAAAGGGCTAAGGAGAATAATTCTATATTCTGTTCTTGATGCTGTTATCAGGTAATTAAGAGGCAATAAACATTAGTGTTAGCTTTGTATTAAGATGTTCTGACTAGTTTAAGCTCTATTAGTTAGCATAATTTCGAAAATACAATGCCAAATACAACAATTGAGTATCCATAGACAGTCCACACACAAGGAAAGATTTCTTTGCTTCTATTAAAGAATTGATCAATCATATGTGTTTGAAATAATTCCAATTGATTCATTTCCATATTAATACCGAGAAGAATTTCAGGAAAACATATCCTTCCTTGCATATATTTTGTATGAAAACTAGATCTGGACAATTGCATTTGATCTTACAACTCAAGAGAATACTACTTCACTTTCTTGCAGCTGACATATGGCTCATTACCCCAACAGGAGTTTGAGAGCAGTAAACTCTCTTCACTTTATTTCATGGTCCCCAAAGAGGACCATCAGTACATTGGGATTATCCAACCGCTTCATCATTTCAAATAGACATGGATCGGGATATCTGCTGTTGACAACAACGATGGAGAAAATTTCTTACAGAAAATGGAGCCCTTACTTTCAGAGAACGGAATCTGCTCATCGTTCATAGAAAGGCTTGCACAACTAGTCCGCTTGGAAGACTATCGAGAAGTAATTCAAAGAATCTTAATTATTTCCATGAGTTGGGTAAATAGCCGAGCCAATGCATTTCTTGTCTATGGAGAATCATTGACAATTATGTGGCTGAGATTTGTCACATTTATAATAGATGATGAAAGCAAGGAAATTGCATTATTTAGAAGGGTGTGGATCATGACTGCACAGATTGATTTCATATTATCAGGATTTCAAATCAGTTGGGATCTCCACATGTTCCACGGAGCTATTTCCTTCACTGTTCATTCAAGAGCAGTTGCAGGTTTTAAGGAATTTCTTCAGACCGTAAATCCTCTTTCAGTCTCCAGAGATGGGTTTCTACAGGAAGTTTGGGAACAAGCATTTGATTGTTCATTTCCAAAACCAGAGTTACAAGAAATGCAGAGTAGGAAATGCACTGGGGAGATGAAACTGGAGGATCTTCCTGGACCTGCCTTTGAAATGGAGATGACTGGCCAAAGCTACAGCATCTACAATGCTGTTTATGCTGTGGCTCATGCTTTGCAGGCTCTATACACATTGCATTACAATAGAAAAAAACTTATGATCTGTAAAAATCCTGACTTTCCACATCTCCAGGCTTGGCAGGTAGTCCCTTTGCCTTGGACACTTCTTTCATTTCAATAAGCAGTTTGATGTAGAATTATGTTTTGAAGCCTTTGTGGAAAGTCTTAATATTTTCTGTTGTTATTCTGATCATTGAGAAGCTACTATATATAAATTATGGTTTAGATGTCAGTAGAGGTTATTTAATATATCACCATACATTGCATAATAAGAGATAATTAAAATGATAATTTAGATTACTTTTCATTGCCTCCTCCAAAAATAGTCAATTCTCCAATAATTTTCTATGTGGCTCATGAAATTTTCATGGGTAACAAGCTGAGTTTTCTGTCTCTATCAGAGTTTCAGAGGAATGAAATAAAAGTGGCATCTATAGTATGAAACATGAAACATGTTTGCAATAATTTCTATCTTGCATCTCTCTATGAAGGAATGCTTGAGTCTCAGATTTTAAAATTTGGCTAAAGAACATTAATCAGACCTCAAACTCTCAAACAGGTGAATCTAAATCATAATTTTAAAAAGTTACAAATTTCCAAAATCCTTTTTAGATTCTTCTTCAGTTCATTCTTTCTTTTTCTTATATTAATATCAAATTAGATATATAGTGTGGACATTTACAGTATCATGCAATATTGATTATCAAATTTCTAAGTGTACATACTTAATAGTAGTTATTGGAATGGAAAGAATGAGTGAATGAAACTCATTCACTCATTCTTGGAGGGAATGAGTGAATGAGGAATAATGGAGAAGAGAACTTTGAGTATGATGTTCTCTTCTCCATTATTAGCCTTTCAATTACCTCTCTCTTTTATTCTCTTTCAAGTAGCTCCATTCATTTCTTCGAGGCATTTCCTTTAACAATTCAGCTGGGGAGAGAGTGTTCCTGAATGAGAAAGGGGAAGCAACAGGTGGATTCGACATCACCAATTTGATCACCTTTCCAAACAGAACCTTTCAGAGAATCAATGTTGGAAAGATGGATCTATAGGCTCCAAAAGGGCAGGAACTATTCATCGATGAAGATGTGATTGTCTGGCACCCAGCTTTTAACCAGGTATTGAATTAGTCAATCCATCCATTATGATCCCATATTGAACGTAATCTCTTTAGAGATCTAATTTCTTTTTTTTTAAATAAACAATACCATATTCTTTCAAATGTTGTTGATGATCAAGCATTCCTCAAATTGACAAATTTCTTGACTTTCCTCCCAGATATGGATGACTGTTTTAAATGTCCAGAAGATCATTTTCCAAATAAAGAACAGAAAGAATGTATCCTGAAACCGGTGGTGTTTCTAACATTTGAAGAAACTTTAGTAATTGGTTTAGCCTCAGCAGCTCTTGGTTTCTTCTTCTTGACATCTTGGTCCTTGGAACTTTTATTAAACATAGGGATACTCCCATTGTCAAAGCCAACAACCGGTCCCTCACCTACACCCTCCTTGTCTCTCTTCTGCTCTGTTTTCTCTCCTCTTTGCTCTTCTTCAGCCAACCTGACAAAGTGACCTGCCTTCTCTGACAATCAATGTTTGGTGTCACTTTCTCTGTGGCCATTTCTAGTGTACTGGCCAAAACCATCACTGTGGTTGTGGCTTTCATGGCAACTAAATCAGGATCTCAGATGAGGAGATGGGTGAGGAAAAGATTGGCTTTTTCCATTGTACTTTCCTGCTCTATATTACAAGTATGGATTTGTATTCTGTGGTTGTCAACATTTCCCCCATTCCCTGAGTGGGACATGCACTCAGAGCTGCATGAAATAATTTTACAATGCAGCGAGGGTTCAGTTTTCTTCTTCTACTGTGTCTTGGGCTACATGGGTATCTTGGCCATCACCAGCTTTATTGTGGCTTTCCTTGCCCGTAAATTACCCAACAGCTTTAATGAAGCCAAGTTCATCACCTTCAGCCTGTTGGCCTTTTGCAGTGTATGGATCTTCTTCTTTCCAGCCTACCTGAGCACAAAGGGAAAAGCCATGGTAGCTGTGGAGGTCTCCATCTTGGCCTCCAGTGCTGCATTACTGGGATGCATATTCTTGCCAAAGTGCTACATCATTGTTTTCAGACCTGAACTCAACCACAGAGAGCAGCTCACAAAGAGGAATTAGCACATCATGTGATGTATAGGAAAACTGTTTGCTGCCTACAGGTATATATAAAACCTATAGAAACATAGTTTGTTTTGTTTTTCTGTCAAGGAAGGCCTGAGCTCAACCACAGGGAACAACTGACAAAGAGAAATTAATAAATCATGTGATCTTTCTTTCTAGGTAAAATTGCTGAGAAAAAGAATAGAAAAAATTGTTTACTGTCTACAGGAACTATATATAAAACCTATAGAAACATGGTTTGTTTTGTTTTTCTGTCAAGGAAGGATTTATGTAGGGTATGTAGGCCCACCTTTTTGCCTTGGATTCCAGGCAGGAGTCAGTGTGAGGTTCTAGCTCTCAGTCCTCTCTGCCTGTGGCTGACAGTGAACCTCATAGTCCAGACACGGTCGTCTGTTATGGTTGCCTCCTTCGTCTAATTGGCAGCTTTCTTTTGGATTGGTGGCATTGGGCTTTCTCCCTACTTCGGCCATACCTGGTATAACCATGTGCCCTTGGTTGCTTGCCTGACTTGGTGGCTCAGCGGTAAGACACTGAGTTAGTTGTTCGGTCAGATCGATCGTTCAGGCAGTCACATCCCTGGTGCAGGTCTCCTCCAGGAACAAGGGATTGGACTGGTTGACCCCTGCAGTTCCTCCCACCGTGGATACTGCTATTAAGCTACAATACTTAGATGATGATTTGGACCAGGGCCTTTCGTTCGTGCATTTCCCAGGTACCTCTCCATGGACTGTGGTTCCGGATTCGCCTCTCGGGGCTCTCTAGCATGGCAGCACTGAATTGGGGGTGGTTCCCTTTCGATGGCTTCGCATGGTCCCTGGTTTTGGTGCATTACACGGTTGCAACTGGTACATCAGGACACATGTTCCTTTGTCCATTGTCAGCAATCTTCGACTGGCGGGTCTGTTTTCGGATTGCTTTGCCTTGCACTCTCAGAAGTGCAGCGACCATTCTGGGACCCTGGGGGAGGGGAGGTACGCCTATTTATGCTTGCCCTTACGGTCTTGGCATGAGTTTGGTCACACCAGACTTGGAATGGAACTGCATTGGGTACGAGCCGCGTTGACCACTTACAACCCCTTGTTGGTTTCCTTTGAATGATTATTCCCGGGCTTCCCTTTCCCACGTTCAAGTGGTTATCCCCTTGGTTGCCTTGGGGCCCGTCAGCTCCTTCAGGGACCGCTTCTTGGGGTCCATTCATGGCTGGCCATGGGGATGGGGGGGCAACCACCTGTTCTACCTGCCTGGCAGGTGGGCTCTGGCTGACTTAGGGACCTTGGGCCAGACACTGGAGAGGACTCTCGCCAGATTGGTTCAAGTCACCCACTGGCTGTCCAGGTAGAGTCATCATTCACCCTTCCCTGTTGGGCCTGACTTTGGCGGTGCTGCAGTTGACATTCCTCAGGTCAGGTCCGACCATTCCTCCTGCCGGGTTACCCTCTGTCTTCATTACACCCCAATGGTCTCGGTACCCTATCCACCTCTGATGGGAGCAGGTAGGTCGGGAAACCTTGACCAAGGGGTAGGGCTGCAGCTCTCGCGCAGCCCGCTGGGTCCCTAATGGCTAGGGCTGGTCGCCTTCCAATGGGCGGGTGGCCTCCTTTTTTGCCTGCTTCCTTTCATGGGCGGACCTCAGTTCTTCCACCGACATGTTCCTCTGCCGAACTGGAATGGGGTCCCTTCTCATCACCTCCCACATCTACAGTGTCTTCCTCAGCCTGGCCCCTTGGGGTTTCAGCCATCTCGTGCCCAGGTTCCTTCCATCTCTGTTTCTGGGCTGGATGGTCTTGCCGGCGGGACCGGTGGCCAAAATTGTTTCATGGGTTCTTTCCATGTGGGGGATGGCGTTCCTCTCATTTCAGGTCTTCACAGGAGCACCATGGAGAGTCCATGACTGGACCCTTGTCAACGGGGTTCCTGTTCCCGGTGTTCCGGGCCTTCTGGTTTTCTTGGGACATGACCTTGCTGGCGGCCCTACCGTGTAGGTTTGCTTCTCCGCTTCTGCTATCAGTCACGAAGGTTGGTACACCGTTTTTGTCTCCCTCCTTCTGACATTCCACCATTACTGCGGGATGTGGACTGCTTTTCCCTTGTCCTATGCCGGTGGTGAGTGGTAGGGTTCAGACCAGACTGTTTCTCTCCTGTCTGACTGACTGGCTTTGGTAAGTCCCAATCCTGGATGATCTTCCCCGATATACTGGAGAATGGGCGTTGGTCCTACCTGATGCGCCCTTTCTCAGCATGAGGGGAAGATCATCCAGCCCCACCCTGTTGACCGTCTGGTCCGTAGTCTGGGGGGGCCTCCTGTTTTTACAGATGGGGAGTCTCAACCTTGCTGCACCTTCGTCGAACTGGGGATCGCCCAGGCAGGAGTAGGCGTGGCCAAGAAAGTTTGACTCAGTCTCCAAGTAGAGAAGACGAGCACTACCCAATCCTGGATGATCTTCCCCTCACGCTGAGAAAGGGCATATAAGGTAGGACCAACGCCCATTTTCTGACAGTGAGAACAATCAAACAATGGAACAACTTGCATTCAGAAGTTGTGTGAGCTTCATCACTGGAGGCTTTCCAGAAGAGAACTGGACTGCCATTTGTCAGAAATGGTGTAAGGTCACCTGCATGGGCGGGGGCTTTGACTAGTTAACCTATGAGGTCTCTTCCAACTCTGTTAATTTGTAAACTTACTTTTATAAAGGCTTATGACATACCATAGAAAAAGGATTTTTTTTCCTGTTAATAATCTTAGCCAGTTCCCCCAAAATTTCTGATATGAGTAAAAGTGTTTTAGCATAAATGTAGGCTTTATATATAATGTAAGCCACTCTGTCTTTCAACTATTTCTAGTTGTGGGAGAAGAAATAATATTCTTTCAATTTTATTAAAACATTTGGAATAGAATGTAGGAAATTTTGGTGCAAGAAATCTTTTGAAGATTTTTAGTGATGTTTTCCTTGTTCCACATGAATGGTACCAGCCTGGAGACTTCATGATCGGTGGCATGGCATATCACTTTAGCTACCACTATTACGAAATTAAATTTAGTGAAAATCCTTCTAAAAAACCTTATGAAATACCAGTGTAAGAATTTTTTTTCAATAGCTAATCTTACTCAGATTTTCAAAAATCCTTTATATGACTAAAATGTTTCTTTGCACATAAATGTAAGGTTTTTAATATCATCTATGCCTTTTCTTTCTTTCAATTGTATCCGGTTATGAAAGAGGAAATTACTGTCTTTAGATTATTTTAAAGTCTTTTACAATTTCAGATCAAGAAGTTCTATTTGAACATTTTCTGAGGGAAAGATAATTTTAGAAAGGTTTGACATTCTCTCTCCTCGCAAAACATACATACAGTAAGTAAATAATACCTAGAGTGTTTTGATTTCCCTCTCCTTTTTTCACTTCTGTTTCTATTTCCTCTAGTTTGTATTGTCTGTGTCAGTACTGTTGACTGGTTTTAATAATAATAATAATAATAATAATAATAATAATAATAATAATAATAAACATTATTGAAACATGTCACAATGATACCCATTGTCATCAGGACACTTGGTACCCTATCCAAGAATTTTATAAGATACACCAGCAAATTGCAGCTTCCTGCAATAACACCAGTGGAACTGCAAAAAACTGTGCTACTTGGAACATTGTACATCTTAAGAAGGTACTTGGTTGATACCTAGGACGCTGGCAGCAACCCGTATCAACCATTAGCACCAGTCAATGGTATTTGTGAAGCATTTTTGAATGTTCAGTTGACTGAATTTCATATTTAATAAATAAAGATAATAATAATAATAATAATAATAATAATAATAATAATAATAATAATTTCATATACCATTTTCTGAAAATCTCTTAGAAAATAAATATAGCCCTTTGAAAAAAGTCAGTACTTTTATTTGTTGCAGTCTGTCATCAGCACCTCTGCACCTCTATAACTGTCAGGTCTGGTTCTGTGACCCAACAAGACAGACACAGACTTCAGAGGATAATTAGAAGTGCAGGAAAAACATTACTACCAACCAGTGGTTCAAGTAATTTAACAATCGGTTCTCTGCCCTAAGATTTCTTCCAACAACCAGTTTGCCAAACTGATCAGAAAGTTAACAACCGGTTCTCCCGAAGTGGTGCGAACTGGCTGAATCCCACCACTGCTACCAAACTGCCTTCCATTGAGGATCTGTATACTGCATGAGTCGAAATGAGGGCTGTGAAAATATCCACAGACCCCTCACATCCTGAACATAAATTGTTTCAACTTCTACCCTCAAAAAGATGCTATAGAGCACTGCACACCAGAACAACTAGACACAAGAACAGTTTTTTCCTGAACGCCATCACTCTGCTAAACAAATAATTCCCTCAACACTTTCAAACTATTTACTAAGTCTGCACTACTATTAATCTTCATTCCCACCACCCATCTCCTTCCACTAACGTCTGTCTGACTGTAACTATGATGCTTGTATCCTTACAATTTATATTGACTGTTTTCTAATATGATTTGATTGCTTATTTATACCCTATGACTATCATTAAGTATTGTACTTTATGATTCTTGATGAATATATATTTTCTTTTATGTACACTGAGAGCGTATGCATTAAGACAAATTCCCAGTGTGTCCAATCACACTTGACAATTCTAGTCTAGTCTAGTCTAGTCTAGTCTAGTCTAGTCTAGTCTAGACTAGACTAGACTAGTCTAGTCGAGCCTAATCTAGTCTCATCTAGTCTGTTGCAAGTCATGGAATACTATATGAAAAGAAAAGTGAAGTTATCAATAAAGGAGAATATTTTAGTTCAGGATTGAAATGAGGGATTCTTGCTGCTCTCTGACATTGATTGTTTTCTTACAGACATTTCATTATCCAAACTAGATAACATCATCAGTGCCAGACAGTGATGATATTACCTAGTTTGGGTAATGAAACATCTGCAAGAAAGCAACCAAACTCAGACAGCACCAATGACCACTCCATAGAAATTAAGAATTTTAGAAAGGCTATTTTCTTTCTATTACCCTCACAGAAAGAAATGTTTGCTCTTTATACAGAAATGGTGCTACCTTATGAGAATTGTCAGCTTACATTTTAAACTGGGATATTTAAATTCATTGCAGCGTATTCACCAAATTTCATCAACATGTCCTTGCCTTGGCTTTTGCTGTGAAAGAGATAAATGAGGACTCCCAGATCTTACCTAACGTCACTCTTGGATTCCACATCTATGACAGTTACTTCAATGCAGGATGACCTATCACACCACTCTGGACATGCTTTTCAAATCCCAGGAATTTGTCCCTAACTACAGATGTGATAGCCAGAAGAATCTCATGGCAATCATTGGAGGATTGGATTTTGACACATCATCTCACATAGCTGAAATTATAGGATTGTTCAAGATTCCACAAGTAAGTTATGAAGGGGTTGAGAAGAAAATTCTTAACATTATTGTTGTTATGGAATAATTAATGAGCATCAAAGATTAATCTTAGGTTTGTGCTAAGATGTTCTGCATGACCTAAGGTCTCCTACTTAGCATTCTTTTCTCCAACTACAATGCCAATTAGAAGATGTGAGTATGAGGGGGTCATTCTACAGCTGACAGAATATTTGAATTGCTTCTATTAAAACAATTGATCTCTTATACGTGCTTGAAATAATTCAAAGAAATTCCTTTCTACATTAATATTTAAAAGAATTATAGGGAAAAATGTGGGATATATAAGAAAACTGGAGTAGAAAAATTACATTCAATTGAATAATTGAACAGAATCCTATTCCACTTTCTTGCAGCTGACATATGGCTCATTAGCCCAAGAGGAATTTCAGATTAGTAAACTCTCTTCACTTTATTTCATGGCCCCCAAAGAGGACCATCAGTACATTGGGATCATCCAACTGCTTCATCATTTCAAGTGGACGTGGATTGGGATTTTTGCTGCTGACAACAACAATGGAGAAAATTTCTTACAGAAAATGCTGCCCTTACTTTCAGAGAACGGAATCTGCTCATCGTTCATAGAAAGGCTTGCACAACTGGTCCATTTGGAAGACTTTCCAGAAGTATATAAAACAATCTCAATGATTTCCATCAATATGATGAATAGCAAATCCAATGCATTTCTTGTCTATGGAGAATCTTGGGCAATTATGTGGCTAAGGATTGTCCCATTTCTGGTAGATCCTGAAAGCAAGGAAACTGCATTATTTAGAAAGGTGTGGATCATGACTGCACAGATTGATTTCATACTATCAGGATTTCAAATCACATGGGATCTCCAGATGTTCCATGGGGCTATTTCCTTCAATGTTCATTCAATAGCAGTTGTGGGTTTCAAGGAATTTCTTCAGACCGTAAATCCTCTTTCAGTCTACGGAAATGGGTTTCTGCATGAATTTTGGGAACAATCATTTGATTGTTCATTTCCAAAATCAGAGTTACAAGATATGCACAGTAAGAAATGCACAGGGCAGAAGAAGCTGGAGGAACTTCCTGGGCCTGTCTTTGAAATGGAAATGACTGGCCAAAGCTACGGTATCTACAATGCTGTTTATGCTGTGGCTCATGCTTTGCAAGCATTACTCATGCTGAGTTATAATAAGAAAAAAAATGTGACGAGTAAAAAAACTGACCATCCAGATTTCCAGGCTTGGCAGGTATTTTCTCTGCATTGGACAATTTTATTGCAATGAGCAGTTTTATAGAATTGTCTTTTGAATGCATTGTAGAATTTTTTTAAAAATATTTTCTATGTGTGGAATCACGCTAAGCATAAGAAAGAACCTCAAAATTGGGAGAAAAATTAATTTGCAGCACAGCCTGCATTCAGAACTTGTGAGTGTTCCATCACTGGAAATTTTTATGATGAGATTGGACAACCATTTGTCTGAAATGGTACAGGGTCTCCTCTTTAAGCAGGAAGTTGCACTAGAAGACATCCAAAGTCCCTTCTAAATCTGTTATTCTGTTCTGCATAGAATAGATACAGAAAATCTGATTTCGGTTATAACAGTACATATTTACTATTTGTTATAGGAATTGAAAAAATGAGTGAATGAAACTTGAATCTGATGGTCTCCTCTCTATCATCATGCTTTCATCTCTTTCTATTTTTTATTCTTTTTCATGTAGCTCCATTCATTTCTTCACGGCATTTCTTTTAACAATTCAGCTGGGGAGGGAGTGGCTCTGAATGAGAAAGGGGAAACAACTGGTGGATTCGACATCACCAACTTGATCACTTTTGCAAACAGATCCTTTCAGAGAGTTAAAGTTGGAAAGATGGATCCCAGTGCTTCAAAAGGGAAGAAATTATTTATTGATGAAGATGGGATTGTGTGGCACCCAGCTTTTAATCAGGTATGGGGGCATTTAATAAATCATCCTTTTTTGTTGCTGCTTCTTCTTTTATTTTATTCAACTCATGGATGAAATACAAAACTCAAAAAAAAAATCCAAAGTAGAAGGAGGAAGAAGGGGAAAAAAAACCCACAATCAAGACATTAAACTCAGCCTTCCACCCTTCCAAGATCAGTAAAATAACAACCCAGATTGTTGGGAGCAATATGCTGACTCTGTAAACTACTTAGAGAGAGGGCTGTAAAGCACAGTGAAGCAGTATATATATCTAAGTGCTATTTCTAGTGCTATTGCTTAAAATATATTATCCCCCTCCTTACTGAATACTGATTAATACATTACTACATCATTGATTCCCACCCCTTGAGAAACAGACCCCCCACCCCATTTTTTTAAAATTGATGCATCTTTTTGCAAGTTATTGACCTGTCTTCTATATATTATATTGGTGACAAAATATATAAGAGGAGGAATAATAATACTAAAACAAAACAGAAGTCTGAGTTAACAAACTGTTATTGTAGTCCACTCATAGAAAGTTTGCCACAGGATCATATCTTTCCCAAATCATCCCAAAAGTTAAAAATAGTTTGTCCTGGATCAAATATCCACATTTGATGGGAGATTCTTCCCCAAGAACTTTTCTTTTCTCTTACCAATGCTCTGCTGATTTTACTGCCAAATATGGTTTTCTGGCAGTGCTGCCCCCTGGATTTGAATGGAAGCACTTAAGAATGTCCCAAGGTGACTTTTGGGCAACCATGGACCCAGTTGGGAAGGGACGTCTTGAAGACTCCCATTCCCTCTGGAAGAGTTTGAAAAGTCACTGGGTATATCCATCTCCCTGTCTGTAGCTTCATTTTTTAAAAAACATGCATCAGATTTTAACTTTCAATTTTTGAATGTATTGTGTGTGTGTGTGTTTGTGTACGTGTTTGGTTTAAAAGTAGATCTGTGGTTGAATGCTGATTTATTTCAACCCCTTGTTGAAATCCCTTCCTGAAAAATATGCTGGTGCATGTAATCTCAGATAAAGATATACAAAACGTTCCAGACTGAAAAGATATACTCACAGCTGGAGAATTAACTGAGTTGATTTGATCTCTTCCTCTGAACTTTAAGCCTGCTTATCCCTACAATATTATGACTCTGATTGAATGGGGAAGTGACAAATTCTTTCTTCCTATCAAGATTGAGAGAGATGGATGGATTTATTACACCTAACCAGAAACCACTTCTACTTTGACTTTAATGGGGAGATAGACTTATTATGATTGAATTTATTATATTTAATTAGACAACAATTGATAAGAGATGACATTAATCAACCATGTTTTAATCCATTATGAACTCATATCATACATACTGTCGTCTCTGTAGAAATCCAATTTCTGTCTTTAATATAAAGCCAGCATTCAGTCAGCAAATGGCATTATCATGTAAAGGCTATGTTTGCATTTTGGGGTTGCATTTACATTAGAAATCACAAGAGTGGCAATTTTTCCAATCACATTGTCACCACGTTCAATTATTTACTCATATAATGTACCTTTTGTACACCATTGTGATTTCTACAGCTTTTCCATCTACACTATAACTCCTAGTTGATTCAATGTTCATTTGGGAAGTCAAGAATAATTCCCGTCCATTAAGAAGAAGTTAAGGTTTTTAAACTGTTCAAAAAACCCTTCTTTTCAAACCATTTTGATGTTTGTCACCAGGTTCTTCCACTTTCTAGATGTAATGATCCCTGTTTCTCTGGATCCTGGAAAAAAAGGATCGAGGAAAATCAGTTCTGCTGCTATGACTGTGTCCCATGCCCAGAAGGGAAGATCTCAAATCAAAATGGTAGGGAAGCAGTTGTACTATTTTTCATTGCACTTAAATAAATATTAATAAACTACTTGCTGCATAAAATTAATAATGTGATTTTCTAGAATATGGAATGCATAGATAATAAAACTCCTTTGCTTTTCTTCCAGATATGGAAGATTGCTTTGAATGTTCAGTAGATCATTATCCAAATGAAGAAAAGAATGGATGTATCCTGAAACCGATGGTCTTTCTAACTTTTGAAGAAACCTTAGGAATTGGTTTAGCCTCAGCAGCTTTTTGTTTCTTCTTCTTGACTTCTTGTGTACTTGGAACTTTTATTAAGCACAGGGACACTCCCATTGTCAAAGCCAATAACCGGTCCCTCACTTACACCCTCCTTGTGTCTCTTCTGCTCTGTTTTCTCTCTTCTTTCTTCTTCCTCAGCCAACCTGGCAAAGTGACCTGCCTTCTCCGACAATCAGCTTTTGGCATCACTTTCTCAGTAGCCATTTCTAGTGTACTGGCCAAAACCATCACCGTGGTTGTGGCTTTCATGGCCACTAAACCAGGATCTCAGATGAGAAAATGGGTGGGGAAAAGATTGGCCTTTTCGATTGTCCTCTCATGCTCTCTATTACAAGTATGGATTTGTATCCTTTGGTTGTCAACATCTCCTCCATTCCCTGAGTTGGACATGCATTCAGAGCTTCAAGAAATGATTTTACAGTGCAATGAGGGTTCAGTGTTCTTCTTCTACTGTGTCTTGGGCTACATGGGTATCTTGGCCATTGCCAGCTTTATTGTGGCTTTTCTTGCCCGTAAATTACCTGACAGCTTTAATGAAGCCAAGTTCATCACCTTCAGCATGTTGGCCTTTTGCAGTGTGTGGATCTCCTTCTTTCCAGCCTATCTGAGCACAAAAGGAAAAGCCATGGTAGCTGTGGAGATCTTCTCCATCTTGGCCTCCAGCGCTGCATTACTGGGATGCATATTCCTGCCCAAATCCTACATCATTGTTTTCCGGCCTGATCTCAACCACAGGGAGCAACTCACAAAGAGGAATTAGTATATCATGTGATCTTTCTTTCTAGGTAAAATTACTGAAAAAAGAATAGAAAAACTGTTTGCTTCTACAGGAAGTATACATAAAACCTATAGGAACATAGTTTGGTTTTGTTTTTCTGTCAAGGAACAATTTATGTAGGGTATTTAAGATCCATTCATATTTAAGCCCATTCCACAGTAAATGCTCATGTTTCTGCATTTCCATCATTGTCCAAGACTCTTTAACTTAATCCATTCTTTCTTTCAACATCCTTGTTGAACTTGACTTTGATCTAGTTTTCTTAGTCGCTATTAGGATATTTCAGATATTGACTCAAATGATGTCCAATATTTGCAGGGACATTTTCCTGGATTTTACACTTTCAATTCCTAAAGCACCATATAAATATAGGAAGAAGCTGACTACCATTTTATGAATATATATTTAATACAGTGTTATAGGATATTAGGTAGGATCTGTTGAAGTTCTTTGAAATGTGATATACATTGAGTTTGTGAATCCTGAAATTTAATTGTATTGAAAGAAATTGGCTTTCATACTGGGTCATAACCATTCACTCTGTACCCATAAATTTCTTTCCGCTGTAAACTGTTATCAAGATTAATAATATTGGAAATTTATCAAAATGAAATTTTCCCAGGTAAAAAACACCACCGCCATACAATCCTAGAAAGCATTAATAGAAGAATAGGAGGGAATAGGCAGGGAGAGTGGCCCAATGAAGGTGGGATAAACCCTGATAGAGGGCAAGAGAGTAGGTTAGGGAAACAGCAGAATGAAGAAGACAAGGGGGAAAAGGAAGAACAACGCAGACCCATTACAAGATCATAGGCAAAACAAATGGTTTTAGAGGGGGCAACGTGTGTGCCTAAACGGGAAAGGCATAACAATGAGGGAGGGAGAGCCGGGAAAAATACCTTTAAAGCAATGCCGGATAACCCGGCGTTACCCCCCAGGGAGAGAAAGAGGCAATACACAATGGGGAAGGAGGCAGGGGGAAGCACATCGCCATCGGTTAGCATGACTAAGGCAGAAAAAAAGCTAATTGTAGGGAGAACGCAAGGGTGTGGTCTTGTTACGCGCACAACAACTAAATTGTTCAGCATTACATAAAAGCAAGCAGCTCCTCAATGGGGATTCCATACTATGACGAAGTCGGTAGGGGCCGACGAAAGCTTAGCATAAGTTTTAAAATAAATTTTTTAAAACTTTTAAACGTTCCGGAGATCATGATGTCTATCGCCTCTTCCATAACTATACCTGGAACTTGCATTTTTAGGACAATTCTTTAGATAGATAGATAGATAGATAGATAGATAGAGATATAGACACACACACACACACACACACACACACACACACTGTTTTGTTTGTTTGTTTTATTAGATTTATATACCGCCCTACTCCCGAAGGACTCAGGGTGGTGAACAGGCACAAAATAAAATACATAAATACAAAATTTAAAAGCAGAAATAAAACCAGATTAAACAATTTAGCCCAAGACAAATTTAAAACATCCCAATAATTTAAAAACAGATTTAAAATTTTCAATTTAAAAGAAAAAGGGGAAAAGGTTAGGCCAGGCCAGCTTGCTGGAATAGGAAGGTCTTAAGAGCGCGGCAGAAAGTGCGCAGATCCGGGATCCTCTGTATCTCCGGGGGGAGCTTGTTCCAGATAGTGGGTGCCTGCACAGAGAAGGCCCTCCCCCTGGGGGCCACCAGTCAACACTGTTTGGCCGACGGCACCCGGAGGAGCCCCTCTCTATGAGAGCATACCAGCCAGTGGGAGGCTATCCGCATGGCCTCCAGACACCAGGACATCACTTCAAGGGCATCATTGGGGTGGTCCGGGGTGGAGATGTACAGCTAGGTGTCATCAGCATACTGGTGGTACTTCACCCCGAAACCACGGATGATCTCGCCCAGCGGCTTCACATAAATGTTGAACAGAAGGGGCGAGAGGACCGACCCTGTGGCATCCCACATATGAGGGGCCTCGGGGTCAACTTCTGCCCCCTTGCCAACACAGACTGCAATCAGTTGGAGAGAAAGGAGGAGAACCACTGCAACACAGTGCCCCCACCCCTAACTCTTCTAACCGGTGCAGCATGATACCATGGTCGATGGTATCAAAAGCCGTTGAGAGGTCTAATAGGACCAGGACAGAGGAGCAACTCCTGTCCCGAGCCCTCCAGAGATCATCAACCAATGCGACCAATACTGTTTCCATGCTGTACCCAGACCTGAAGCCCGACTGGAACGGATCCAGATATGTCGTTTCATCCAGGTGCTGGGGGAATTTTCACGCAACCACACTCTCAACAACCTTCGCACAAAGTGAAGGTTGGGGACCAGACGATAATTAGCCAACACTGTCGGGTCCAGGGAACGCTTCTTGAGGAGAGGCCTCACCACCACCTCCTTCAAGGTGGCAGGGAAGTCACCCTCACCCAATGAAGCATTTATAACCAGGAGGGGCACGGGTCCAATAAACATGTGGTCATGTTCAGTCCACCCAAAACCCTGTCTACATCGTCAGGGGTCACAGAATCAAACTCATCCCAGATAACATTCTCAAGACCTGCCTCAGTCTTCCCCCCTGAAACTACCCAGTTGGAGTTCAAGTCTTCCCGAATCTGAGTGATTTTGTCTGAACAAAATCCTTGGCTCTCCCCTCCAAGGGGTTTTTTCCACACTTCCTGGGTGGCCGGGCAATTATCTGATGATGCAATAAGAGCAGCAAAATAAGTACATTTTGCTGCTTTTATTGCCACTAGGTAATTCTTAATATGAGATCTTACCAGTGTCTGGTCGAATTCAGAAAGACTGGCCCTCCAACTACTCTCTAGGTGTCTTTTCTGGCACTTCATCTCCCTCAGCTCCTTGGTAAACCAAGGAGCCAGGTGAGATCGGCACCGGGTCAGAGGCCGCGAAGGCACGACCCGATCCAGAGCTCCAGCAGCCGCCCTATCCCAGGCGGCCACTAGGTCACTAGTCAAGGCATGTGCCAGAGCCTCAGGGAATGGCCCAAGCTCCATCTGGAACCTATCAGGTTCCATCAGGTGCCTGGGGCAGAACCATCTTACCCGCTCCACCTCCCTGCAGTGGGGTGCAGAAGTTCGAAGGTCAAGGTGAAGGAGAGAGTGATCCGACCATGACAAGGGCTCGGTGACTATATCCCCTATCTCAAGATCACTCAACCACTGTCCAGAGACAAAGACCGTGGGTAGGGCCATGAATTAGCTGGGTCAGGTCCATAGCTGTCATGGAAGCCATGAACTCCCGAGCCACCTCCGACATCTCACCCACAGATGGAAGGTTGAAATCCCCCATGACCATAAGTCTAGGGGTATCAACCACCACCGCGGCGATAACCTCGAGGTGCTCGGGCAGGGCTGCTGCCACGTGGCAGGGAGCCAGGTACATGATCAGCAAACCCATCTGAACCCCATGACCCCACTTCCCAAGGAGGGACTCACAGCCGCCATCTGAGGAACAGTGGCCTCCTTCAGTCTCAGACCTTCTTTAATAATAACTTCTACCCCCCCCACCCCTGCCCTGTGACCTCGGCCGATGGAAAGCATGGAAACCTGGTGGGCACATTTCAATGAGGGCAACCCCCCTCTTGGCCCAACCAGGTCTCCATAATAACTGCCAGGTCCGCTTCCCCCTCACAATTAAGATCACAAATGAGGGGGGCTTTATTTACTACGGACCTGGCATTGCACAACATCAGCCGAAGGCCCGGGCTCTGAGGGTCTGTGCAACCTGGGGAATGGGTGGAGCCTTGGGGGATGGAGCACACCACCACTCGTAGACAGCGAGTGTGCACTCCCCTAACTCAATATGGCCCCCTGCTCCCGCCATATCTACCCCTCGCACCCACAGTATTGATGTTCAAAACACTATCCGGATAAACTCTGACTCCCCCCTCAACCCTGGGATCCCCACCCCCCCCATGCCACACTTCCTAGCCAGACCCAACCCTCCCCTTGGTGAGCCCCTTGTGGGTATCCCCCATACCCACAGCCCACATTCCAATCAAACCCTCCCCCTCCCTAGAGCCCCTTAAAAGTTTAACTAAAAATTTGGATAAAAAGCCCCTCAACCCCCTAGTTTTCACATGCCACTCTCTGGGTCCCAAAACCCATCATTTTATTTATTTATTTATATTAAATTTATAGACCGCCCTTCTCCCTGAGGACTCAGGGCGGTGTACAGCCGGAATTAAAAAACACATAATATAAACAATAAGAACAATTAAAAATAGAATAATAAATTTTGGCTCAAATTGAAATACCAATCCCCATAAAATTTAAAATTTAAAATACTGCTTGAGCCAGCCCGGCTTGTTTGAAAAAGTAAGTTTTCAGGGCACGACGGAAGGCACTGAGGTCTGGGATTTTCCTTATTTCGGGGGGGGGGGGTTGTAACTGATTCCAGAGGGTAGGTGCCCCCACAGAGAAGGCTCTCCCCCTGGGGGTCGCCAGCCTACATTGTTTGGCTGATGGCACCCCGAGGAGGCCCTCTCTGTGGGAGTGCACGGGTCAATGGGAGGTCGTCTGTGGCAGTAGACGGTCCCGTAGATAACTAGTCCTATGCCATGGAGCGCTTTAAAGGTGATAACCAACACCTTGAAATGCACCCGGAAGACCACTGGGAGCCAGTGCAGCTCACGCAGGAGTGGTGTTACATGGGAGCGCCATGTTGCTCCCATCACTACCCGCGCGGCCGCATTCTGGACCAGTTGGAGCCTCCGGGTGCCCCCCAAGGGGAGCCCCATGTAGAAAGCATTACAGTAATCAAGGCGAGAGGTGATAAGGGCGTGAGTGACTGTGCACAGGGAATCCCGATCGAGAAAGGGCTGCAACTGGCGAATCAGGCAAACCTGACAGAAAGTCCCCCTGGTGACAGCTGTCAGATTGTCCTCTAAGGACAGCTGCCTATCCAGGAGGACTCCCAGATTGCGAGCCCTTTCTGTGGGGGCCAAAGACTCGCCCCCAATAGTCAGCAATGGAGTCAACTGACTATATCGGGATGTCGGGAACCACAGCCACTCAGTCTTGGAGGGGTTGAGCCTGAGCCTGTTCCTCCCCATCCAGGTCCACACAGCCTCCAGGCACTGGGACATCACTTCAAGGGCATCGTTGGGGTGGTCTGGGGTGGAGATGTACAGCTGAGTGTCATCAGCGTATTGATGGTATCTCACCCCAAAACCATGGATGATCTCGCCCAGCGGCTTCACATAAATGTTGAACAGAAGGGGCGAGAGGACCGATCCCTGTGGCACTCCACAAATGAGAGGCCTCGAGGTCGACCTCTGCCCCCCTGTCAACACATACTGCAACCGGTCAGAGAGAAAGGAGGAAAACCACCACAACACGGTGCCTCCCACCCCCAGCTCTTCCAACCGGTGCAGCATGATACCATGGTCAATGGTATCAAAAGCCGCTGAGAGATCTAACAGGACCAGAACAGAGGAGCAACCTCTGTCCCGAGCCCTCCAGAGATCATCAACCAATGCGACCAATGCCGTTTCCGTGCTGTACCCAGACCTAAAACCTGACTGGAATGGATTTAGATAGGATGCTTTCTCCAAGAATTGTGGGAACTGTCGTGCGACCACACTCTCAACAACCTTCGCCATAAAGCGAAGGTTGGAGACAGGACGAAAGTTGGCTAATAATGCTAGGTCCAGGGACGGCTTCTTGAGGAGAGGCCTCACCACCGCCTCTTTCAAGGCAGCGGGGAAGTGACCCTCACTCAATGAAGCATTAATAATGCCCTGGAGCCAGCCACGTGTAACCTCCCGGGAAGCCAGTACCAACCAGGAGGGACAAGGGGCCAATGAACATGTGGCCGCACTAAGTCTCCCCAAAATCTTGTCCACATCATCGGGAGTCACAGAGTCAAACTCTTCCCTGGTGATACTCTCAAGACTAGTCCTCGCCACCCTGCCCTGATCTACCCAGTCGGAGTCCAAGTCCCCCCGGATCTGCGCGATTTTGTCATACAGGTATTGTCCAAATTATTCCGCCCTGCCTTCCAAGGGATCCTCCCACACTCCCGGATGGAGCAGGGAGCGGGTCACCCTAAAAAGGGCGGCTGGATGATTCCCTGATGGCGCAATAGAGGCGGAAAAGTAGTTAGACTTTGCTGCCTTTATTGCCACTAGGTAGGTCTTAATATGCGACCTTACCAGTGTTCGATCAGATTCAGCACGACTGGCCCTCCAACCGCTCTCTAGGCATCTTCTCCGGTGCTTCATTTCCCTCAGCTCCTCGGTAAACCAGGGAGCTGCACGGGATCGGCATCAGGTCAGAGGCTGCAAAGGCACAACATGGTCTAAGGCTCCACAAGCCATCCAATCCCAGGCGGCTGCCAGGTCCTCGGCCGAGCCGTGTGCCAGATCCTCAGGAAATGGCCCAAGCTCCATCTGGAACCTATCAGGATCCATCAGGCGCCTGGGGCGGATCTATCTAATTGGGTCTGCCTCCCTGCGGTGGGGTGTAGCGGTTCGAAGATCTAGGCGGAGGAGTGAGTGGTCAGACCATGACAAGCTTTGATGTCTATATCCCCTACAACTTGACCACTCAACCACTGGCCAGAGACAAAAATTAAGTCCAGAGTGTGTCCTCCTCTGTGAGTGGGGTCATGCACTAACTGGGTCAGGTCCATGGCCGTCATGGAAGCCATGAACTCCCGGGCCACCTCAGATGTTTCACCAACAGATGGCAGGTAGGAGGTAGGTCCTCAATAGTGAAGAGGGTCATATCTGTGAGAGGGGGGAATCTCGCAGCGCAGGAAGATCCAATGTCGTATGCATCTCCAGGTACAGCGATGGAGGCATGGAGCATAATCAGGGGTCTCAGAAAAAGATGTAACGTGTAGCCATTGTTCAATGAGGCACCACTGGTACCTCCACTGTCCTCTCACGACAGCAAGAGGGGTCCTGACAAATACACCAAATGGGAGTGACATCCAGCCTTCCCTCTCACGGCGGCGGGGCCTCAAGTGACCATAGATTGAAAAAGTACTCCTCCCAGTGGCAGAATCACAATGAAGTAAAGATCCCCTCAGCAGTTGCTTCATTTAGCTGACCCATGATCGGAGAGAGAAATCTATCAGTCTATCAGTCCGTCAGTCAAACCGGGGACAGAAATGGAATAGTCCTTTGTGTAGTCTTATACTCACAGATCATATCTGAGTAATAGTCCCGATGAAAAGGGAAGAAAAAAGGGGGGAGGAGGGGGAGGGAGAGGGGAGGGGAGGCCCCTACAATCAAGAGCAAATAGTAGGCCCATTTCATGGCATCCACAGTACACAGAACACAGAACCTGGGCGGGAGGAGGAGGGGGAGGGATTGGTATCAATGTGATGGGGGGGAAAACATCTGTCACCCCCAGCCCTTCTCCTCAGTTCTTCCGGGATAATATAACGGCTTCCAGACCATTGAATGCCATAGGAGGCCTCCAGGTCTTCTGCAGCCGCCAGAGATCTTCCTTGAAGGAGATACTCTCTCCAGTCCTAAGGCAGCCACTTGTGCCCCTCACAGTTTCGCCTCAGCAAGCCCCTTTTCTGCCAGTGATAATGTTTGGCAACAGCGTCCAGTCCTTCCTGGGGTGTGCCGTGGCCCTATTTAATACCAGGGCCGACTTCACCACTCTCGCTGATACCAGCACCACCATTTCCGGCTCAAAGGACCGCTGAGAGGATTTCCGAGTGGGGTGGGCGAAGTTTCAGATGGGCCACCTTCCACTCACTGCTACGCTGCTGCCTTTGCCTTCGCTGCTGCTTACAAGCCACCATTTCACCACGCTTCCGCTCTCCCGACTCTCCCAACGCACCTGCTCAAAGTGGCACGGCTACAGCTCTCCGTTTCTGACTTCAGGGTATGCCCAGGGGCGAGGAAGTTCTCAAAACCATCGCCCTGAGCTCATCCGACTGAACCAGGTGTCACTGATGACTAAGTGCCCCTGTGGGACCACCTAAAGCATCCAAAGCCATCCCATCAAATTGCAGCAGTTTGCAGCGCAGCTGCCATCTTGCGCATGCTCAAACTTAGCTCTTGTATACATGCATACTTATATATATATGTTTTCCTTTCTTTTTTGTAGGTTTTATGTGTATTTCTCTTTAGCCAGGTTCTACCTACGTAAACCAAGATTTTATGCAGCCCTAGTTCAGTGAAATCACAATTCACTAGTTTCTGAGCTTTTTTTTTTTCCTTCTGGCAGCCAGCAGACCCTTTGCTGCCTATTGGGAGACTAAGATAGATCTATTTCGGCCTTATAAGGCCTCTTCA
>WNWU01000143.1:107834-123547 GCA_012654045.1 Ptyas mucosa
AAAAAAAAAACAATCACACATATATAAAAACAAAACATGTCAAAACATAACATATTGAACATTACATAACATTAATGGTAATTTTACAGCATTTCGTATCAACTTACGTACTTTGCTTTTGTAGTTCTCTATTCTATCATTTCTATTTACTACTCAATAGTAGAATAATCACATTACTCCAACATATATATATATATATATACACACACACACATTATATTTATTTGTTCTTATCTACACATTTACATTTGTTTATATTTGCCTCTCTTTATTTAATGCTCTTCAGTTACTTTAATTTAGTTTCATCAATATTAAGTTAAACATTTCTTGTTCTGATTTCTATTTTCGAGCCAACTGTACATTTTATTCCATATTGTTATGAATATATATTTAGCATAGTATTATAAGATATCAATTTTAGATTTGTTTGGCTTCTTCAAAATGAAAACTTATTGAGTTTGTGAATCCCATACATTTAACTGCATTTTAGAAAATACTTTCCTGATCGTTCACAACCATTTGCTCTCTATCCATAAATCTATTTTCATTGCAACCTGTTTTCAGATTTCAATAATATGGAAAAATCTGATGAAATGAAATTAAATGTATTTTTCCTTCTGCTTCATCCTTTCTTCAAAGTTGTGCTGACCAAGACCATAATAAAGAGTGACTTAAATTGGAATTAGAAATCTGGCATTTTTCAGTAAAAGCAAAGGTGAAATCCAGTGCAAATCATAGGGGGAAAAATGTATACTCACTGATAGAGGGAGGGACAACAAAGATGGTAATATCTGGGGGGAAATTGTGAGTGTTCCCCTACATGGAGATGATTGATAAGTATATAGGTATGTAGAAAGGAATGGAGAGAGAGAGAAAGAAGGGGAGAGGTAGAGAGGCAGAGTGTCTATAGACAGGACAAGTGGCCTAAATTAATATGAAAGTGCAATCCTCATTGCAGTTAAGGTCAATGTTATAAATATGAACTCAAAGTACAGCTTAGAAGATTGTCTAGATCTCAGTATATAACAGAATAACAGAATTGGAAAGGATCATGGAGGTCTTCTAGTCCAACCCCTTGCCCAAGCAGGAGAGCCTATGCCATGCCAGATAATTGCCTGTCCAATCTTTCCTTATAAGTCACCAATGATAGAGTTCAAAACTTCTTAAGGCAAGCATTTCCCATGTTTACTTATTCTCACTGTCAGGAAATTTCTCCTTAGTTCTAAGTTGGGTCTCTTGTTGGTAAGTTTCTGTTAAGTTGGGTGAATGAGGATTCAGCAAGCCAGGCAGTGAGTGACAACAACTCTTTATTTCAGGCTGAGAATCCAGCAACTGACCAGGGGAAACAGCTCCCCTTATGTACCTTACAGCTGTGGTGGTCAGCCAATCAGCTGATGGTCAGTTAATTCAAACTTCCCGCCCAAACTTATATACATAACACTCCTCCCCTCCCAGAAGTCACTTGGTGTGAATATTAACATACAAAGTCTCTCAGGTGACTAGGGCGTGTCCGCACTCTAGCTGACCTGTGCAGTTCAGACGGAGGTGGGGCGTTGAACAGGTCGGAGGAACTCCCTGTTTCTCCCTGCTCCACCAATGGAACCTCCGAGAGTTCTTTCTGGGCAGAGGCTTCTTCGATCGATTGATCTTCCATGACGGGGCGGCGCTGGAACCCTGGTATGACAGATAAGTCCTCCGGTTGCCTCGGGGTTGAGTTAGCTTCAGAGTTCTGCTGGAAGTCTGGGATTGGATCAGCGAGGGGGTCTTCTGGGTTGTCGGTTAAACGCTTTCTCAATTGATCAATGTGTTGGTGCCAAATCCTCCCATCTCCCATGTCTACTCTATATGACTTGGGGCCTGTTGTCTCTGTGATTACCCCGGTCTCCCAAAGTGAGCCGCTCCCATAATTCCTCGCGAACATGGAGGTCCCTATCGTAAACTCTCTCAGCCTCCTTTCAGTTCCCCTGAAGTTGTCTGGCGAGTAGTTGGGGTGCAGTCTATCTAGGAACCCTCTGAGTTTCCTTCTCATCAGGAGCTCCGCTGGGCTGCGGCCCGTGGCCGTGCATGGTGTGCTATGTTGGGCCATCAAGAACTTGTCTACTCTCTCTTGCCAGTCCCCGGGATCTAGGCATGAAAGTGCCTCCTTGGTCGTTCTCACAAATCTCTCCACCAATCCATTACTAGCCAGATGAAACGGGGCGGAGAGGGCATGTCTAATCCCTAGCTCTGCTAAGTATCCCTCAAACTGGGTGGCCATGAACTCGGGCCCATTGTCCAAGACTAGGGTGTCTGGTAGACCGTGTGTGGCAAATAGCTGTCTTAGCTCCTTGATAACCGTGTTGGTGGTAGTGGCTTTCATCAATTTAATTTCTAGCCACTTGGAGAATGCATCTACAATGATCATGAAGATCTGGCCATGAAAGGGGCCTGCAAAATCTATGTGGATCCTGGACCAGGGTCCTTGGAGTTGCTCCCACTCCCTTACTGGTGCTGTTGGGGGGTCTGGCCTAGATTCCTGGCAGGGCTGACACTTCCCCACCCACTCAGTGATTTTTTGATCCATAAGGGGCCACCAGACGTAACTCCTAGCTCCCTTCATGCGTACTATCCCGGGATGCTCTTCATGCAATAGCCCCAACACTTTCTCCCTTAGGCACAAGGGAACAATGACCCGATCGCCCCACAACAGACAGCCCCCTTGCATAGTTAGTTCATCCTTTTTGTTCCAAAACTGTTTGAGTTCCCTGCCTTCAGTCTTTTCCGGCCACCCCCTCATGACCCAGCTCGAGACCTTGCGAATCATGTGGTCTTGGCCGAGGCCCCCACTACCTCTGCTGAAGTGATAGGTCCTGAGTCCAAGGCGTCAATCAGCAGGACTGGAACTCCGGGTGTAGGGTCCTCTATCGTGTCCGGTAGTGGGCAACGGCTGAGGGCATCTGTGTTGCCCATATTCACCCCTGGTCAATGTACCAGGCGATAGGAGTACGCTGCCAGGAAGATGGCCCAGAGTGTCATCCTGGGCGATAGGGCTGCCGGTGTTGGTTGGTCTCCTGTGAGGAGTCCCAGGAAGGGGCGATGGTCCGTGATAAGGTCGAAGTCTCTGCTGAACAGGTATTCATGGAACCTCTTCACGCCTGAGTCCGCTGCCAGGGCCTCCTTGTCAAGCTGGCTCTAGTTCCTTTCGGCGCTTGACAAAATCCGGGAGTAGTAGGCAATGGGCGCCTCTAGATCATTCGGCAGTCTATGGCTCAGGACAGCACCCACGCCAAATGGGGATGCATCACAAACTAGAACGAGGGGAAGTGTAGAGTTATACTGGATCAGGAAACTCTTAGCTGACAACAACTTCTTAACAGCGGCAAATGCTGTTGCTTCGGCTTTTCCCCAAACCCACTTTGCTTTTTTGGTTAACAGTCTATGTAGGGGCTCTGCCACGGTTGCCTTGTCCTTGAGGAAAACTGCATAGAAATTTAGCAGCCCCAGGAACACTTGTAGCTCTGCCTTGTCTTTGGGGGCCGGTGCTTCTTGTATGGCCCTAATCTTTCTCTCTGTGGGGTGTATGCTGGTCCCATCCACTTGGTACCCCAGGAACTCTACAGAAGAGACTGTGATCCGGCATTTATTGCGCTTGACCCTGAGTCCGGCACTTCTGAATTTTCCAAGCACCTTTCTAAGCCCCTTTCCCAGTTGGTTTTCATCTTCTGCGGTGATGAGTACGTCATCAAAATAGGGGACTATCCCGGGTATCCCCTGTAGGAGTCTTTCCATGGTGCTTTGGAAAAGGCCTGGGGCTACGCTGACTCTGAACTGGAATCAGGTACATTTGAAGGCACCTCTATGCGTTACTATTGTCTGTGCCTCTGCTGTCCCGCCATCTTCTGGCAACTGCTGGTACACCTGCGCAAGATCTAGCTTAGCAAATATCTTGCCAGGGTCTAGGGAATGCAGCAGATGGTGTACGATTGGGACGGGGTAGGTGCTCTGCTGGAGGGCCTTGTTGATTGTACACTTATAGTCAGCGCAGATGCGCACTGACCCATCCGGCTTAACTGGGGTCACTATTGGGGTCTCCCATCGTGCATGGTCGACTGGCACCACCACCCCTTGTTTGATCAGCTTGTCCAATTCTAGGTCTTTCTTGGGCTTTAGGGCGAACGGTACCCTCCTTGGCTTCAAATGGATGGGGGCAATATTGGGGTCAAGGTTGAATGATATAGGGGTCCCCACATACTTGCCAAGCCTCTCATCAAAGACGTCCTGGAACTCCTGCAGCAGGTCATCCTGTAGGGTGCTCCGCACGTTCCGGACTCCCGGGAATCCCATGCCCAGGGCTCTGAACCAGTCCATGCTCAGCAGGCTTGGGAGCTTTCCGCTGACTATAGTGAGGGAAAGCTTCTCCTGGAATTCCCCATACGCCACCTGGAAGTCACCGATGCCTTCCAAGGGGATGCGGTTCCCTTGGTAGTCGCGCAGGCCCAACCACCGGTGCCATAGTTGACATCTCTGGATGCTGGGGAGGGTCTGCTTCAGACTGTCCCAGGACATAATGGTTATCGATGATCCGGTGTCGATCTCCATAACGCAGTCCTGGCCTTCAATCACGACCGTCGTGTAGATCTTCTCACCTGGGGATGTGCAGGTCCTGCCGATTCGAATGGTGCAGGCCTCCAGATCTTCGGATTTCGTGCTGCCCCACTGTCCTCCCCTCTGATTGGCCCCTCGCTTGTTGTGCCATCTCAGAATGGCTGGTGCTGCCTCGTGACTTGTGCTGGGGGTTCTGCTTAGCTCTGCAGACTCTGGTGATGTGCCCCTTCCGCTCGCAATGCTGGCAAATGGCGTCTCGGAATCTGCAGTTCTGGCACAGATGGGGCCCCCCACAACTCGCACAGGCATCTTGGTTACCTCTCTGGTCCCGCCGGTACTGCTTGGTCCTGCAGACCTCTCCTTCTGACTCTGCTTCGCTCGCGGTGCAGACGGTCTCTTGGTGGACTGGAGCCGCTCTCTGTGCTGTCTTAGTCTGTGTTGCACCCTGCAGTTTCTCGGCTGCAATGGTAGATGACTCTTGTGCCCTGGCCTCGTCCAACGCGATGTGAAGTGTGAGGTTTGTCCTTGCAAGCAACCTCCTCTGCAAGTGAATATCTCTCACTCCACAGATTAGTTGCTCTAGGAGCATTTCATCCAAGTCTCTATACTCACACTGATTAGCAGCCTTATGCAGGGCAGCGATGTACTCACTGATCGATTCGCCGTCCTTCTGCTTGCGCTGCCAGAACTCAAACCTCTGCACATACTTGGAAGGCGTTGGGGCATAGTGGTCCTTTAAGAGCATTTGTAACATTTGCCACAAAATGGTGTGGACTGTGTTCAGTTCCGACAGGGCTTTGGCCATGTCGAACACCTTCGGCCCACAGTGGCTCAGGAACAGGGCTTTCTTTCGAACGTCCGATAGCCCTTGGAGGTTGTTGGCCACCATAAAGCACTCGAAGCAGGACATGTACGATCCCCACTTCTCTTCCACGGGGTTGAAAGGTGCTGGCGGGGTATAGGCAGACATTGTAGGTAGATTCTCCGGTACTCCGCTCGCTCGCCTGGCTGGTCTCGGTTTCATCTCTCTCATTGGCTCGTGGCTTCGCTCTTTCTGTAGGCTCATGGTTTCAGCTCTTGCCGTGGTTTCTGGCCTCAAAATCCCACCTTCGTCACCAATGTTAAGTTGGGTGAATGAGGACTCAGCAAGCCAGGCAGTGAGTGACAACAGCTCTTTATTTCAGGGTGAGAATCCAGCAACTGACCAGGGGAAACAGCTCCCCTTATATGCCTTGCAGCTGTGGTAGTCAGCCAATCAGCTGATGGTCAGTTAATTCAAACTTCCCCCCCAAACTTATATACATAACAGTTTCCTTCCATTACTTCTTGCAAATGTTGAAAAACTGCTACCATGTCACCCATAGTCTTACTCTTCATTAGATTTTACAGTGTGACAAATGGTCATAAGTTACCTTTTTCAGTGTTATTGTAGCTCTTTATTTATTTATTTATTTATTTATTTATTTATTTATTCGGCTTATATGCCGCCCTATCTCACAATGGACTCAGGGCGGCTCACAATAATAAAAACAAGCCACAATATAAAATAAAGTCTAAAAATTTAAAAGATTTAAAATTAACCCTTAAAACCCCATTATCAGTCCAGGTCAAGGGATTTAAACAACCAAGTTTTTAATTCACGGCGGAAGGTGTCCATTAGAAGTTTGCTGTCCATTAGAAGTTCAGACTTCTTCCATTTCTAATACAGTAGAACAGACCTCTGGTTTCTACTATTGAGCTGATGATCTGAAGAGAGGCATTACAAATAAATATTAGGCTACAATGCCTCTTTTCTCCTTTATATGCTCTATCACATACTGTAGATATCTACTGTGAATTCACACTTGGTGCATTTTAGTTTGTGAGATTTTCAGTACTCTTCTGTTCAGCAATGAAAGTAAAATGAAATGAGAAAGGGATGGGAGAGGAAGAAGGAGGAGGAGGAGAAGAGGAAGAAGAAGAGGAAGAGGAGTAGGGAGAAGAAGGAGGAGGGGGAAAAGGAGGAGGAGGAGGAGGGGAAGAAGGGGAGAAAAAGGAGGAGAGGAAGGAAAAGGAGGAGGAGGAGGGGGAAGAAGAAGAAGAAGAAGAGAGGAGGAGGAGGAGGAGGAGGAGGAGGAGGAGGAGGAGGAGGAGGAGATAATAAAACCTAAAGCTACAGTTCCCTGTCCATTTCCAAATAGAATAAAAGAACTTACTAATATAAGCAAATGGATCACCCAAGTTATAAACTATGGGAGAAAAAAACTATCAAATTTTATTTGTTTGTTTGTTAATTTATCAAATTTATTTGCTAGCTCAAGTGACTCTGAGGGTTTACATCATGAACAGAAGATATACCCTTCCTTCTAAGGGAACCACAAGGAAGAGGGGGCGGTGGTCATCCTATTTTCCAAATCACCAGAAGGCAAGACAAGAAGCAATGGATGGAAACTAATCAAGGAGAGAAGCAACCTAGAACTAAGGAGAAAATTCCTAATATTCGATCAGTGGAACAAATTGCATTTGGAAGTTGTGTGTCCCCCACCATTGCAAGCTTTTAAGAAGAGACTCGATGGCCAGTTGTCAGAAATAGTATAGCGTGAGCAGGGGTGGATTAGATGACCCCCAAGGTCCCTTCCAAAACTTTTACAGTTACCTCTTAAAATAAGTCAATGACATAATACAATATGTATGCATCTTAATGCTATGCAAAGGGTTAGGAAAGACTGCAAATTCCCATCTGTATATTTTATTAGAAAGTGTGCATTTGAAAAAAAGAGTTTAACAATCAGCCACTTATTCTTTCACCAAAATAATTATTTCCTATACAATTCACCACATTTATTAACTAGACAAAACATCAAAGACTGCCCAGAAGGCTGTTTCAATTCAACAACAGTCAACATATCTTTATGGTTATATGAACTCCTGGGAGATTGGCACAAGATTAATAATGACTGTGTCAGAGCCATTGCTATATCTGTTCAAACTCTGTTGATATTCAAGACATCAATTTGCACTCTCATGGATCTTCAAATTGACAATGGTGGATTTTCTGATTAAGCGCACTCCCAGATTAAAAACCTTCCATTAATCTCAGAATTCACCATTGTAATAATTCAAACTTCCCTCGGATGTAGGATAGGAAAAGATGGAAGAGACGCATTTTTAAGAATGAAGATGTTGCTTCTACTGATGTTGCTGGTGAAGAAAATAGTGACTCTGAGCTGCCCTGCGAGCGATGCTTTCCTTATTCCTCATGAGTGGTACCAGCCTGGTCACCTCGTCATTGGTGGGATGGTGTCCCACATCATTTACAATTTCTATGAAATGAAGTTTAAGGAAAATCATTGTAAGGGACCTTATGACTTACCAAGGTAAGGATTTTATTTCTAATCTTAATAAGCTCCCCCAAAATTGCTTATATGAGTAAAAGGTTTTCAGCATAAATGTAGGTGTTATGTGTAATCTATGTAAGGGCTCAAGGAGCTGTGGTGGGGCAGCAGTTAGAATGAAAACTATGAGTGAATGCTTTCTCCAAGAGTTGGATACTGAAGGGCTCAGGGTTGACTAAGCCTTCAATCCTTCCAAGGTCAGTAAAATGAGGACACAGATTGTTGGAGGCAATATGTGGACTCTATAAACCACTTAGAGATGGCGGTATAAGTGAAGCGGTATATCTGCTATTGCTAATCTAATTATCTCTGTCTATTTCTAGTTATGGGAGAACAAACAATTTTCTTTACTTTAGGGCGAAGTGTTTGGCATATAATATATGAGACTTTAGTGCAAGAAATCCTTTGAAGAACATTTAGTGAGCTTAAGGTATTTTTTTAAAAATCTGTATTTTCACTCTTAACAAAACATGCATACAATAAATGACTGATCCTGCTGAATTGTGAAACAAGTTAGAAATAAATGTGTACCATGAGAAAAGCACTGTGGTTTTTTTTTTTATTTCTAGTGGTAGATATTTGTGGCAAACCATGGAAATACTATATTTTTTAAAAAACTGTACAAATTATTGAGCATTTTAGAAAGCTTATTTTCTTCCATCAGCGAAAAGTTTGATATTTACATATTTACATAGATATAATGCCATTTGATGAAAATTGTCAACATCCCTTTTCAACTGGGGTATTTAAATCATTAGCACTGCAGTACCTAAATTCTATCAGAACATGCTTGCCTTGGCTTTTGCTGTGAAGGAGATCAATGAGGACTCCCAGATCTTACCCAATGTCACTCTTGGGTTCCACATCTATGACAGTTATTACAATTCAAGGATGATGTATCGCACCACTCTGGACCTACTTTTCAAATCCCAGGAATTTGTCCCTAACTACAAATGTGATAGCCAGAAGAATCTCATGGCTATTATTGGAGGATTGGGTTTCGATACATCATTTTATATAGCTGAAATTACAAGTTTCTTCAAGATTCCACAAGTAAGTTCTGAAGAGGTTGAAAAGAAAATTCTTAAATCTTATTGTTGCTGTGGATTAATTAATATGCAGCTAAAATTAGGCTTAGGTTTGGGTTAACATGTTCTGCATGGCTTAAGGTCTAATACTTAGCTGTCTTTTCTGAAACTACAATGCCAGTTATATGAAGTTGGTTTCGGAGGACATTCCATAGCTGAGGGAAGATTTGAATGTGTATTCCATATTTCTTGGAATTACTTCAGATACATATAACAGTATTACATGTATTTGAAGTAATTCCAGGTAATTCCTTTCTATATTAATAATTTGAAGAAATCCAGGAAAAAAAAAACATCCCTTGGATTTATTTGATATAAAAATTAGAAAGCACAACCAGATTTGATCTAACATCTCAAGAGAATACTACTCCACTTTCTTGCAGCTGACGTACGGCTCATTAGCTCAAGATGCATTTCAGACCAGTAAGCTCTCTTCACTTTATTTCATGGTCCCAAAAGAGGACCATCAGCACATTGGGATTATCCAACTGCTTCTTCATTTCGGTTGGACTTGGATTGGGATTTTTGTGGTTGATAACAACAATGGAGAAAATTTCTTACAGAAAATGCAGCCTTTACTCTCACAGAATGGCATCTGCTCATCATTCATAAAAAGGCTTTCAGAACAAATATACTTGGAAGACTATATGAAACTTTTTCACACACTCTCACATATTTCCAATCATTTGATAAGCAACAAAGCCAATGCATTTCTTGTCTATGGAGACTCATTGGCAATGATATGGCTGAGAGTTGTCATGTTTCTGGTAGATCCTGAAAGCAAGGACACTGCATTATTGAGAAAGGTGTGGATCATGACTGCACAGATCGATTTTCTACTATCAGGCATTCAAATCTCATGGGATCTCCAGATGTTCCATGGGGCTATTTCCTTCGCCGTTCATTCAACAGCAGTTGCAGGTTTCAAGGAATTTCTTCAGGCCATAAATCCTCTTCTAGACACCAGAGATGGGTTTCTGCACAATGTTTGGGAACAAGCATTTGATTGTTCATTTCCAAAACCGGAATTACAAAAAATGCAGAGTAGGCGGTGCACTGGGGAGATGAAGCTGAAGGATCTCCCTGGGGCTGTGTTTGAAATGGAAATGACTGGCCACAGCTACAGCATCTACAATGCTGTTTATGCTGTGGCTCATGCTTTGCAGGCTCTACACATGTTGGGGTTCAATAGGAAGACAACTAAGATGGATAAAAAAGCTAACCTTCCACATCTGCAGGCTTGGCAGGTATTCCCTTCGCATCGGACACCTCTTTTATTTTAATGAGCAGAATTACTTTTTGGAAGCACTCGGGAAAATCTTAATATTTTCTGCATGTGCAATCAAGTTAAATGTGATCAGTAAGAAGCCACCATATGAGAAATTTTTAGATGGCAGTAGGAGTTATGTAGGAAATCACCATTGGTTGCCTAATAAGAGATGATTAAAATAAGTCACTTAGATCAAGGGTCACCAACCTTTCGGACCTCAGGGACCACTAAATTCATAATTTTAAATCCCACGGACCACTAATATGATCTGCCTAATGACTGGCTGGCTGGGTGTGGCTAGGTGGTCATGTGACTAGGTGGGCATGGCCAACTCGATGTCACTCACATCGAGGAGTATCTCGCCGGCCTCTATTCACCCCTCCCCTCCCCTCCCAGCCACTCCTTGCCTCCCTGCCCAGGCTCCTTAGGGCCCCAACAGGAAGCAGTTGTTGGAGCTAAGCAGCAACACAAGAAAGAGTTGGCAAAACAGCTGGCTCAGTTCAAATTGGATCTGACCAAGAAGGAGGCTCAGCAGAAGCACCTCACTGAGGATTACAAGCATAGACTTTCCAAGCAGAGGGAAGACCTATGGGAGTGCAAGGCCGAGTACAGGCACCTGGAGGCTCAGCGGGCTGAGATGGTCAGCCAGTTCCAGGCCATGATGCAGTCCCACTGGAACAAGGCCTTCCGGCTCTTCACCACCAGCAGCACTTCCCTCCAGCCTTCTCCCAAAGCCCCGCACCAGGAGGTTGAAGCACATCCCAAGTCAGAATTTCTGCCCCACTCTGCCCCACACAAAAAGACCCCAAAGGGGAAGACTCTCTGCAGCAACACAAACGTTCATTACACGTATCCATCCCAGGGGCCGTAGTTTGAGGACCCCTGATTTAGTGCAATATAAAAATGCAAATAATTTTTATGCGGACCACCAAAATTTTCTCAAGGACCACCAGTGGTCCATGGACCATCAGTTGATGACCGCTGACTTAGATTACTATCCATGGTTCCCTACAAAAATAACCAAGTCTCCAAGATACTTTGTGTGGCTCATGAGCTTTTCAGGTTCCATGGGTTGAGTTTTCTGTCTCTATCAGAGTTTCACAGGAATCAGAAAAAAGATGGCCCTTTCTTTATGTGGCATCCATAGTATGAAACAGCCTTTTGTTTGCAATAATCTCTACCTCTCATCTATCTAAGGAAAACTCTTTGAGTCTCATGTTCTAAAATCTGGACTATCAAATAGCTTTGTACCAATCAGGAATGATTAAATATGATCTGGTTTAAGTCAACTGTAGTGGGCCAATTTTATAATGGAAGGCATTTGTATATTTTCATTCTGCTTTGTTTGATTGATATTTTCTATTTTTCCTTAAAATAATACAAAATTAATAACAGGGTGGAAATGTACTCCCTTCCTCTTTTATTCTCTTTCAAGTAGCTCCATCCATTTCTTCAAGGCATTTCTTTTAATAATTCAGCTGGGGAGAGAGTGTTCCTGAATGAGAAAGGGGAAGCAACAGGTGGATTTGACATCATCAACTGGATCACTTTTCCAAACAGATCCCTTCAGAGAGTTAGAGTTGGAAAGATGGATCTCCTGGCTCCAAAAGGGAAAGAATTATTCATGGATGACGATTTAATTGTCTGGCACCCAGCTTTTAACCAGGTATAAATGGAGTCATTGATGAAACCATGCCTGAATCCATTAGGATCCCATATTGAGCATAGTCAGTTTAGAAATCTAATTTCTGCTTTCTACATCCTTTTCAAAGGATGTAAATCATCAAGCATTGATCAGATTGACAAAATGATATGCCATGTTGCCATATTTGCTTGCATTTCCATTTGAAATCAAAAGGGTGCCCATTTTTCTACGCATTTTCACTCTGTGTAATTGTTACTCAGCCTGCACTTTAAACAGGATCTTTTGTACACCATTATAATTTCTACTGCTTTTTAATTTATATTAGAAATCCAAGTTCATAAATTGAGAATCCATTTGGGAATCTGAAAATAGTTTCACTCCATAAAAGAGAAAAATCAAAAATTGTTTTAAAAATCAAACTTTTCAAAACATTTTTTATGCTTATCACCAGGACGTTCCACTTTTTCAATGCAATGATCCTTGTTTCCCTGGATATTGGAAGAAAGCAATTGAGGGAAGTCAATTCTGCTGCTATGACTGTGTTCCCTGCTCTGAAGGGAAGATTTCAAATCAAAATGGTATGATAGAAATTCTACCAAAATTCAATAGAATTAACGGAACTTTAATACACTAGGATGCATAAAATTAGTAAAGCAATTTTTTAATAATTTGGAAAGTCTAGATGACAAATTCCTTGATTTTCCTTCCAGATATGGATGACTGCTTTGAATGTTCAGAAGATCATTATCCAAATGAAGAAAAGAACGGATGTATCCCAAAACTGGTGGTGTTTCTAACCTTTGAAGAAACTTTGGGAATTGGTTTATCTTCAGGAGCTCTTTGTTTCTTCTTCTTGACATCTTGGGTGCTTGGAACATTTATTAAGCACAGGGATACTCCCATTGTCAAAGCCAACAACCTATCTCTCACCTACACCTTGCTTGTCTCTCTTCAGCTCTGTTTTCTCTCCTCTTTGCTCTTCCTCAGCCAACCTGGCAAAGTGACCTGCCTTCTCAGACAATCAATGTTTGGCGTCACTTTCTCTGTGGCCATTTCTAGTGTACTGGCCAAAACTATCACAGTGGTTGTGGCTTTCATGGCCACTAAACCAGGATCTCAGATGAGGAGATGGGTGGGGAGAAGATTGGCCTTTACTATTGTCCTTTCATGCTCCATCATCCAAGTATGTATTTGCATCATTTGGTTGTCAACATATCCCCCATTCCCTGACTTCGACATGCACTCAGCATTCCAAGGAATGATTTTACAGTGCAATGAGGGTTCAGCTTCATTCTTCTACTGTGTCTTGGGCTACATGGGTATCTTGGCCATTGCCAGCTTTATTGTGGCTTTCCTTGCCCGTAAATTACCTGACAGCTTTAATGAAGCCAAGTTCATCACCTTCAGCATGTTGGCCTTCTGCAGTGTGTGGATCTCCTTCTTTCCAGCCTATCTGAGCACAAAAGGAAAAGCCATGGTAGCTGTGGAGGTCTTCTCCATCTTGTCCTCCAGTGCTGCATTACTGGGATGCATATTCCTCCCAAAATGCTACATTATTGTTTTAAGACCTGACCTCAACCACAGGGAGCAACTCACAAAGAGAAATTAATATCCCAGGTGTTCATATATACATCCAATATAGACTGTGTTGTTTCTCTATGTCATATAATGTATGTGGATATGAGGGCATAGGCATGATTTGGTACTTATTTATTTTGTCATGCTTATGTAGTGTATATTGGAGGCTGTGACCCTTTGAGAGCTATGTGCAACAAAATGTCCTTTTAATGTCTAAGTCTAAATTGCTACATTTTCAGCATTTTCCAAGATTCTTTGATAAAGGACTACTTAAATATAGTAGAAGCTAATTAACATTTTATGTATATATATTTAACATAGTATTATAGAATACCAGTTTTGGATTTGTTTTGCTTCTTCAAAATGAAAACCTATTGGGTTTGTGAAACCCATAAATTTAACTGCAATTTACAATAGACTTTTATGCTGGGTCATAAGCATTTGCTGTCTATCCATAAATCTATTTTCATTGCAATCTGTTTTCAGATTTCAGTAATATGGAATATTTGATGAAATGAAATGAAATGTATCCTTTCTTCTGCTTCATCCTGTATTCAAAGTTGTGCTGACCAAAGACCGTAATAAAGAGTGACTTGAATTGGTTTGGAATTAGAAGTCTGGCATTTTTTAATAAAAGCAAATGTGAAATCCAGTGCTAATCATAGGAAAAAAATGTATACTCACTGATAGAGGGAGGGACAACAAAGATGAAAATATCTTGGGGGAGAGGAATTGTGACTGTTGCCCAACATGGAGATGATTGATAAGTAGATAGGTATATAGGTAGTAATGTAGAGAGAAAGAAAGAGAGATGGAGAGGCAGAGAGGCAGAGTGTCTATGGAACACTTCCCACAGTTAAGAGTATCACTGCAGTTGTTAAATTAGTAACCATGAATTTTGCGTGAATCTGGCTTCCCCATTTGCTTGAGAGAATGTCGCAAAATGGGATCATGGGACGCCGGGACACTGCAACTGTCGTAAATATGAGTTAGTTGCCAAGTGTCTTAAATTTAATCATTTGACCATTAATATGCTGCAGTGGTCATAAATATAAAAAATAGCCATAAGTTACCTTTTCCAATGGAGAGGAAAAAAAGAGAGAAGGAGAGACAGAGAGGCAGAGTGTCTATGTACAGAACGAATGGCCTAAATTAATATGAAAGTGCAATCCTCATTGCAATTATGGTCAATGTTAATTAATTAATTAATTTATTTATTTATTTATTTATTATTCATATTTCTATGCCGCCCACTCTCCGAGGACTCTGGGTGGCTTACACCAAAGACAGTATACTAAATAGCATATTGCCCCCAACAATCTGGGTCCTCATTTTACACACCTCAGAAGGATGGAAGGCTGAGTCAACCTTGAGCCAGTGAGATTTGATCCGCTGATCTGCTGAACTAGCAGTCAGCTGAAGTAGCTGCAGTACTGCACTCTAACCACTGTGCCACAGGCCCTGATGAAACAAGTTGTACATCACAAAGGCATCCTAAAAAATAGGAGGAAAAAAAATAGAGTCAGGATTCACATACATCATGAAAAAAAATGTCTCATAGTCATTTGTCTAAAATTGTGCACTCGTACCTTGGTATGGCTATCAGAGAAAAGAAAAACACCAATAAATTCATATTGTCTTGTTTAAATGAATTTCCTGCAGTTTAATAATCTCCTTTTAACCCCCTCCCCCCATAATCCGTTGTGGGGTGGAGTCTGGGCAACTGAATGGAGCTAGCAGGGTGTTTTAGTGACCAGTTGCCCTTCCTGTCACCATTGTGAAGTTTTGTTCAGCAGATATAGCAATAGCACTAGCACTTAGACTTATATACTGCTTCATAATGCTTTTATAGTCCTTTCTAAGCAGTTTACAAATGTCAGCATATCGCCCCCAACAATCTGGTCCTCATTTTTCCCACCTTGGAAGGATGGAAGTCAACCTCGCGCCTGGTGAGATTTGAACTGCTGAACTGCAGCTAGCAGTCAGCTGAAGTACCCTGCAATACTGCACTCTAACCACTGCGCCACCTCAGCTCTATAATAATACAATACAATACAATACAATACAATACAATACAATACAATACGGTACGGTACGGTACGGTACGGTACGGTACGGTCCAATCCAATCCAATCCAATCCAATCCAATCCAATCCAATCCAATCCAATCCAAT
>WNWU01000143.1:166258-180332 GCA_012654045.1 Ptyas mucosa
ATATTAAATTCCAGTTATTGCATGGTCTCTCACACTGAACATTCCTGTAACTTCAACATCTTATTTCATTTCATCTTTGCTAGTAAGAATTACGGTAAATCCAGTATGGCTGACTCTCTACTTCCAGTATGGCTGACTCTCTACTTTAATCATGCTTTAGCAATCAGTGGGAATTATATAGGAAATCATTATAGCTTGTACAATACATTGATAATTTAGGTTACTTTTCATTGTTTCCTCCAAAAAAATAGTAAGTTCTCCAAATACTTCTTCAATGAAACTTGAATATGGTGTTCTCCTCTCTACTACATAGCATTCAACTCCCTTTCTCTTTCATTCTTTTTCAAGTAGCTCCATTCATTTCTTCAAAGCATTGCCTTTAACAATTCAGCTGGGGAGAGAGTGTTCCTGAATGAGAAAGGGGAAGCAACAGGTGGATTCGACATCACCAACTTGATCACTTTTCCAAACAGATCCTTTCAGAGAGTTAGAATTGGAAAGATGGATCTCCAGGCTCCAAAAGGAAAAGAATTATTCGTGAATGAAGATGGGATTGTCTGGCACCCAGCTTTTAATCAGGTATTGAATTATTGAAGCAGCTAAGATTATGATCCCATATTAAACGTAGTCGATTTAGAAATCTGATTTCTGGGTTTCTTTTAAATAAGATATGACATATTCTTTTCGAATCTTGTTGATGATCAGACATTCCTCAAATTGACAATATGATATTACGATGTAGAAGGCATGTTTGCATTTTTGGTTTGGATTTGAATCAGAAATCACTAGAGTGGGAACTTTTCCACTCCACATGTCATGATGTGCATTTATTTACATACCCTGCCCTTCAAACAGGACCTTTCCTACATCATTGCAATTTTAAGTTGATGAAGTTGAAAATTATACAAGCTGTTTTAAATATGTCTAATTTCAAAACCTTTTATGCTTATCACCAGGTTCCTCCACTTTCTCGATGCAATGACCCTTGTTTCCCTGGATCCTGGAAGAAGGGGATTGAGGGAAATCCGTTCTGCTGCTATGACTGTGTTCCATGCCCAGAAGGGAAGATTTCAAATCAAAATGGTAGGTTATGCATTCTACCATTTTTCATTAGACTTTGATATACTAGTTTAGGATGCAAAAACTTTAAAAAAGCGATTTCTAATAATTTGGATGACAAATTCCTTGATTTTGCTTCCAGAAATGGAATGCATGTTCAGAAGATCATTATCCAAATAAAGGGAAGAAAAGATGTATCCTGAAACTGGTGGTGTTTCTAACCTTTGAAGAAACCTTAGGAATTGGTTTAGCTTCAGCAGCTCTCTGTTTCTTCTTCTTGACCTCTTGGGTACTTGGAACTTTTATTAAGTACAGAGATACTCCCATTGTCAAAGCCAACAACAGGTTCCTCACCTACATGCTGCTTGTCTCTCTTCAGCTCTGTTTTCTCTCCTCTTTATTCTTTCTTAGCCAACCTGGCAAAGTAACTTGCCTTCTCCGACAATCAACATTTGGCATCTCTTTCTCAGTGGCCATTTCTAGTGTACTGGCCAAAACCATCACTGTGGTTGTGGCTTTCATGGCCACAAAACCAGGATCTCAGATGAGGAAATGGGTGGGGAAAAGATTGGCCTTTTCTATTGTCCTCTCATGCTCTCTCTTACAAGTATGCATTTGTATTCTTTGGTTGTCAACATTTTCCCCATTCCCTGAGTTGGACATGAAATCAGAGCTCCAAGAAATGACTTTACAATGCAACGAGGGGTCAGCTTTCTTCTTCTACTGTGTCTTGGGCTATATGGGTATCTTGGCCATCGCCAGCTTTATTGTGTCTTTCCTTGCCCGTAAATTACCCGACAGCTTTAATGAAGCTAAGTTCATCACCTTCAGCATGGTGGCCTTCTGCAGTGTGTGGATCTCCTTCTTTCCAGCCTATCTGAGCACAAAAGGCAAAGCCATGGTAGCTGTAGAGATCTTCTCCATTCTGGCCTCCAGTGCTGCATTACTGGGATGCATATTCCTGCCAAAGTGCTACATCATTGTTTTGTGTCCTGACCTCAACAACAGGGAACAACTCAGAAAGAGAAATTAGTACATCATGTGATCTTTCTGACTTAGGAGAACTTTTTAAAAAAAGAATAGAAAGACTGCTGCCTACAGGAAAATTATATACAAATTTCGAAACATAGACATTTTTATTTCTATTAAATCATGATTTATATAGGAGTTTTTTGATCATTAAGTTTTATTAAGTTTGGCCATTCCAAAGTAAGTTCTCATGTTGCTGCATTTCCATCATTTTCCAAGATTCTTTAACTGAATCCTTTCCCCATTTCAACACTCCTGTTGAACTTGACTTTGATAATCTAGGTTTTTTGGTTCCTATTAAGATATTTCAGATATTGACTGAAACAATGTCCAATGTTTGGAGATACATTTTTTGTGACATACCATTGTAAGGAGTTTGTTCATTTATTTAAGAGAATTTATATGGCCATTGATTCAGTCAGTGTCTCTCAGCTGCTTAAAAAAATAAAAATAAAAACCCAATATACAAACAATAAAAATACACCCCTAGAGATAACAATGAGCCAGTTGAGCCACTTGATGGGTCCAACCCACTCTGGGTTCCACTGGGCTATTGGCAAAACTGGGTGCTTGGCGCTTTGCAAAAAAGTGTCAAAGGAGCAGCCAATCTTATCTCCATCCGGATGATGTTCCAGAGGGAAGAAGCCATCACAAAGAAGACCCTTCTTCTGGGTCCCACCAGATGTCCTGATTTAAGAGAGAGGACGTACAGCATTCCCTGCCTCTCTGGTCTACCGGATCACATGGATGGGATCAGGAAGAGACGTTTCTTCAAATAACCTGATCCCAAGCCATGTAGGGTTTAAAGGACATAACTAGCACCTTGAAATGTACCCAGGAGCAAATTGTCACCCAATACAACTCTCGCAATAAAGATGACACATGTGAGCCCCTGGGTCTGCACAAAACCATAGAGGTGGCTGCATTTTGAACCAACTGGAATTCTGGATATTTTTCAACTACAGTCCCATGTAGAGTCCCAGGTCGACTGGTGATTTGTTAATTGGTGGCATGGTGTCCTGCATAGTTTGTCACTTTTATGAATTGAAATTTCATTTCATTTTCATTTCATTTATTTAGATTTATATACCGCCCTACTCCCGAAGGACTCAGGGCGGTGAACAGGCACAGAATAAAATACATAGATACAAAAGTTAAAACATAAATAAAACCAAATTAAATAGTTTAGCCCCAGACAATTAAAACCCAATAATTTAAAATGATTTAAAAATTTCAATTTAAAAGAATTTAAAAGAGAAGAAAAGGGGAGAAAGGTTAGGCCAGGCCACTTTGCTGAAATAGGAGAATCTTAAGCACACGGTGAAAAGTGCGCAAAAGTCCTCCGTATCTCCGGGGGGAGTTCGTTCCAGATAGTGGGTGCCCCCACAGAGAAGGCTCTCCCCCTGGGGGCCGCCAGCTGACACTGTTTGACCGACGGCACCCGGAGGAGCCCCTCTCTATGAGAGCGTATCGGTCAGAGGGAGGCTGTTTGTGGTAGTAGGCGGTCCCGTAAATAACCAGGTCCTAAGCCATGGAGTGGTAACCAAAGTGGTAACCAAAACCTTGAAGCGCACCCAAAAGACCACCGGGAGCCAGTGCAGCTCGCGCAGGAGAGGTGTCACACGGGAGCGCCATGTCACTTCCAATCAACACCCGCGCGGCCGCACTCTGCGCCAGTTGGAGCCTCCGGGTGCTCCTCAAGGGGAGCCCCATGTAGACAGCGTTACAGTAGTCCAGGCGGGAAGTGACAAGGGCATGAGTGACTGTGTGTAGGTAGTCCCAATCCAGAAAGGGACACAACTGGCAAATCAGGCGAACCTGATGAAAAATCCTCCCGGTCACAGCTGTCAAATGCTCTTCTAAAGACAACTGTGAATCCAGGAGGATGCCCAAGTTGCGAGCCCTCTCCGTGGGGGCCAATGATTCTCCCCCAATAGTCAGCAATGAAACCAGCTAACTATATCGGGACGTTGGAAACCATAGCCACTCGGTCTTGGATGGGTTGAGCCTGAGCCTGTTTCTCCCTATCCAGATCTGCACGGCCTCCACACACCGGGACATCACTTCAAGGGCATCGTTGGGGTGGTCCATGGTGGAAATGTACAGCTGGGTGTCATCAGCGTACTGGTGATATTTCACCCCGAAACCACAGATGATCTCACCCAGCGGCTTTTCATAAATGTTGAACAAAAGGGGCGAGACGATCAACCCTTGTGGCACCCCACATATGAGGGGCCTCGGGGTCGACCTCTGCCCCCCTGCCAACACAGACTGAAACCAGTCGGAGAGAAAGGAGGAGAACCACCGCAAAATGTGCCTCCCACCCCCAGCTCTTCCAACTGGTGCAGCATGATACCATGGTCGATGGTATCAAAAGCCGCTGAGAGGTCAGGACCTAACAGGACCAGGACAGAGGAGTAACCCCTGTCCCGAGCCCTCCAGAGATCATCAACCAACACGACCAATGCCGTTTCCATGCTGTGCCCAGGCCTGAAGCCCAACTGGAATGGATCCAGATACATCGTTTCATCCAGGTACTGGGGGAGCTGTTGCGCAACCACACTCTCGACAACCTTCGCAACAAAATGAAGGTTGGAGACTGGACGATAATTAGCCAACACTGCCGGGTCCAGGGAAGGCTTCTTGAGGAGAGGCCTCACCACCGCCTCTTTCAAGGCAGCAGGGAAGTCACCCTCACCCAACGAAGCATTTATAATCCCCTGGAGCCAGCCTTGCATCACCTCCTGGGAAGCCAGCACTAGCCAGGAGGGGCACGGGTCCAATAAACATGTGGTCGCGTTCAGTCCACCCAGAATCCTGTCCACGTTGTCAGGGGTCATGGGATCAAACTCATCCCAGATAACATTCTCAAGTCATTCCCCATGAAACTACCCAGTCGTAGTCCAGGTCTTCCCGAATCTGAGTGATTTTGTCATACAGATATTGAACAAAGTCCTCGGCTCTACCATCCATGGGGTCCTCCCGCGCTTCCTGGTGGAGCAGGGAGCGGGTCACCCTAAACAGGGCGGCTGGGCGATTATCTGATGACGCAATAAGAGCAGCGAAATATGTACATTTTGCTGCTTTTATTGCCACTAGGTAATTCTTAATATGAGATCTTACCAGTGTCCGGTCAGATTCAGAAAGTTGGCCCTCCAACTACTCTCTAGACATCTTTTCCAGTACTTCATCTCCCTCAGCTCCTCAGTAAACCAAGGAGCTAGGTGAGAATGGTGCTGGTTCAGAGGCCATGAAGGCCCGACCCGATCAAGAGCCCCAGCGGCCACCCTATCCCAGGCGGCCACTAGGTCACTAGTCGAGGTGTGTGCCAGAGCCTCAGGAAATTACACAAGGTCCATCTGGAACCTATCAGGTCCCATCAGGCGCCTGGGGCGGAACCATCTTACCGGCTCCGCCTCCCTGTGGTGGGGTATAATGGTTTGAAGGTCAAGGTGAAGGAGAGAGTGATCTGACCATGACAAGGACTCGGTGACTATGTCCCCTATCTCAAGATCTTCAACCACTGTCCAGAGACAAAAACGAGGTCCAGCGTGTTTCCCCCCATGTGGGTAGGGCCATGAATTAACTGGGTCAGATCCATAGCTGTAATGGAAGCCATGAACTCCCGAGCGACCTTGGTTGTCTCACCCATGGACGGCAAGTTGAAATCCCCCATGACCATAAACCTGGGGGTATCAACCGCCATCGCGGCGATAACGTCGAGGAGCTCGGGCAGGGCTGCTGCCATGTTGCAGGGAGCCAGGTACATGATCAGCAAACCCATCTGAGCCCCATGACTCCACTTCACAAGGAGGGACTCACAGCCGGCCATCTGAGGAACAGCGGCCTCCCTCGGTTTTAGACCTCTTTTAATAATAACCGCTACTCCCCCATCCCCGCCCTGTGACCTCGGCTGATGGAATGCAAGGAAACCTGGTGGGCACATTTCAACGAGGGGAACCTCCCCCTCCTGGCCCAACCAGGTCTCCATAATACCTGCCAGGTCTGCTCCCCCCCCACAAATAAGATCACAAATGAGGGGGGCTTTATTTACTACGGACCTGGCATTGCACAGCATCAGCCAAAACGCTGGGCCCTGAGAGTCTGTGCAACCTGGGAACGGTTGGAGCCTTGGGGCCGGAGTGCACCACCGCTTCTAAACAGTGGGTGCATGCTCCCGTAACTCGATGTGGCCCCCTGCTCCCACCCACTCATGGTAGTGATGTTTAGAGCACTATCCGGACAAACTGTAACTCCCCCTTGACTCCAGGATCCCCACCTCCCACACCATGCTTCTTTGCCAGGCCCACCCCTCCCCTTGGTGGGCTATCCCCCATACCCACAGCCCTCATTCCAATCAAACCCTCCCCCTCCCTAGAACCCCTTAAAAATTTCACAAAAAAATTGGCTAAACAACCCCTCAACCCCCTAGTTTTCACATGCTACCTCTCTGGGTCCCAAAACCCGTCATTGAGATGGGCCCTTGATAGTGAGGAGGGCCACATCTGTGAGAGTGGGGAGTCTCGCAGCGCGAGAAGGTCCAATGTAGTGTACATCTCCAGGTGCCACAATGGGGGGGGGGGACAGAGCATACATAGGGGTCTCACGAAGATGTAACATCCAGGTAATTGTTCAATGAAGCTGTCCTCTCCACTGTCCTCTCATGATAGCGGGAAGGGTCCAGACACATACAATCCAATGGGAGTGACCTCCAACTCGCCCTCACACAATGAGCGGCCAACAAATGAACTTAGATCGACACGGAGTATTCCCCCAGTGGCACAGTCAAGCTGTAAAAAGACCCCTCAAATGTTGTCTCATTGACTAACCAAAGTCGAGGGGATGAAAGCTATCAGTCTATCAGTCGGTCTACCTGTCCGGGGAGAGAGATGGAAATAATCTCTGGCTTAGTCGTATACTCATAAGTGGAATTTGAGTAATAGTTTTGATAGAGGGGAAAAAGAGGGAGAGAGGAAGGGGGGAGGGGAAGAGGGAGGAGAGAACCCCTTCAATTTCAGGGCAGCTGGTAAGCCCATTTCATTAACAAATGCAGTGCCTGGGGAGGGGGGAGGGATTAGGGGGGGTTGGTATCAATATGTTGGGGGGGAAATACCCCTCCATCGCCCCCAACCCCATTTCCTCAGTTTTTTTTGGGGGGGGGAAGCATAATTGCTTCCAAAACCCAGCCTCCCTTAAACACCCTGTGAGGCCTCCAGGTCTTCTGCAGCCGTTAGAGATCTTCCATGAGGGGCCTAACATCTCCGTCTAGGCAGCTGCCTGTGCCCCTTCCGTTTCCTCCACAACAGCCCCCTTCTTGCCGATGACGGTGTGTGGCCAAGTGTCCAGTGTTTCTAATGGGGTGTGCTGTGGCCCTAAATCCTCTCAGAGTCTGTCATGTCACCCCCGCTAATGCCAGCATCACCATCCCCGGTTCCGAGGGACCGCCGTGGGGATTTCCAGGTGAGGCCGATGAAAAATTCAAGCGGGCCAACTTCCCGCTCGCCACTAGGCTGCCATATCACCACATCCACCGCCTTCTCCTTCACCTTCTTCGCCACCTCAAGCGCAACCAGCAGGCGGCCAACAAGCCAGCATTCCTCCGGGCTCTTCTGGCTCCTCTGGCTTCGCCACACTCAGGAGCCAACGCCCAAGGCCTACACGGCCACAGCCCTCCGCAGTCCGATGCGCCCGGGGTGAGCTGAGCCGAGACCGACGCATCGGGAGGAGGGGCAGGGAAGGTCTCCAGATCCTCACCCCCAGCTCAGCACTCCCCCTGAGCTCCTCTGGCATTCCGGTGCTCCTCAGCACCTCCTCGGGTCGCTCTGGCACCTCCAGCCTCACCGCGCCCAGCCAAACACCGCCGCCAATGCCGCCAATGCTGCCAATGCCAACAATCAAGGCCGACGTGGCTCCAGCACTCCGCAGTGTTCTGCAGCTGAGCCGAGCCATCCCAGTATGCCCAAGGGTAAGCCCAGCCAAATCCGACATGCTGAGGGGTGAGGAAGGTCTCAAAATCCTCGCCCCGAGCTCGTCCGATCGAACCAGGGGTCGCTGATGGTCGAGCGCCCCTGTGAAAACCCCCTAAAGCTCCGAAACCCTCCCATCCTCACGCAGCGCTCGACGACGCCATCGCCATCTTGCACATGCTCAGTTCCTCAATTTAAGGAACATCCTTAAGTAAAACTATATGACTATATATTGTATAAGTTTTTTTTTCTTTTTATAATCTTAGCCAGTTCCCCCAAAATTTCAAGGTGTTTGTGCAAAAATGTAGGCTTTATTTCTAACCTATAACTTCTCTGTCTTTCAAATGCTTCTAGATGTGGGAAAAGAAATGACGTTCTTTAGAATATGTGAAAGTGTTTGTCAGAGAATGTGCAAGAATTTTTTTTTGAAGAGTTTTATAGAGCTTAAGGTTGTTGTTGTTTTTAAAGAAATGTTTCTTTTTCCACATCTTAAGAGCTTAAGGTAATTTTTAAAAAAGATCTGTGTTGTTACTGCCCAGAAAACATTCTTAATAAATGATGGATACGTCATGGATTTGTTCATTATTATTATTATTATTATTATTATTTTGAAAAATTGGTAGAAACTAAATGTGGTATCTTGAAAAAAAGTTCTATTTTATATATTCCATTGCAAATCTCCCTTATACTACTTTTGTTGGCATTTGCTCATTTAAAAAAAAAATAGCTGAACCAGCTCATAAAAACAAAATAATTATGTCCTAGAGGAATTGCTGTAGGCCAAAACATCGAAGGCTGCACAGAAGGCTATTGAAATTCAACAACAATGAAGGTTTCTGGCTATAAAGTGAGTCCGGAGCAACAGATAGTTTGGTACAAGGGGTAGTAATGTCTCTGTCAGATTCATTGCTTCAAGTTTCCTCACTTGGTTCTCTTCTGCCAGAGTATCTGTTCAAATCCTTGTGATATTAAGATAAAAATTTGTACTCACATGGATTTTCAAACAGAAAATGATAGATTTTCTCATTAGATGTATTCTCAAACATAATCCTTAGATCTATCTTTAGATGAAATATTGGATTATATATGCTTCCCTATGGGCAGGATGGAAGGCAAAACCTTTCCACAATAACAAGAACATTAAGATGTTTCTCCTGATGTTTTTGTTCCATAAAGTAGTTTCTCTGAGCTGCCCTACAAGAGATGCTTTCCTTGTTCCACATGAGTGGTACCAGCCTGGAGACCTCATCATTGGTGGGATGGTGTCCCACATCATTTACCACTTTATTGAAAGTAAATTTAAAGAAAATCCTGCCATAACACCTTATGACATGCCAATGTAAGAATTTTTCTTCACTATCTAATCTTAACCAATCTTGAAAATCCCTTCTATGAGTAAAAGCTGTGCACAAATCCTTTTTTTAAAATGTAATCTTCACTTTCTGTGTCTTTCAAGTGCATCTGGTACTGACAGAACAAATATTTTTCTTTACATTTTCACCTTTTTTAGTATCTACTGAGGTTAAGGTAATTTTAAAATGGTTTGGCATTATCTTACTTCACCAAACATACATACAGTAAATGAGTGACACCTGATTAATGTATTGATGTAACCAGTGGTGGGGATTCAAGTAATTTAACAACTGGTTCTCTGCCCTAATGATTTCTTGCAACCACCAGTTTGCCAAACTGTTCAGAAAGTTAACAACCGGTTCTCCCGAAGTGGTGTGAACCGGCTGAATCCCACCACTGCATGTAACACGATCTGAAAATCTTGTAGAAAATATAGCATATATGTTGCAGTATATACAGTATTTATTTCACGTAATGGAAATATTATATAAAAAGTAAATGTGAACTCTTTAGAAATTACCAATAAAGGAGAATATTTATAGCTCAGGGTGAAAATGAGGGATCCTTGGTGCACTCTGAGATTGGATATTTTCTGCAGACTTTTCATTATTCAAACTACATAACATCCTCAGTGGTACCCACTGATGATGTTACCTACTTTGGATAATTAAATGTTTGCAAGAAAGCCACGAAGCTCAGACAGAATCCCTCTGTAGAAATTATTAAGAACTTTAGAAAAGTAGTGATCTTTTTACTACTGTCAGAGAAAGAAATAGAATAGGATAGAATTCTTTATTGGTCAAGTGTGATTGGACACATAAGGAATTTGTCTTGGTGCATATGCTCTAAATGTACTTAAAGAAAAGATACATTCATCAAGAATCATAAGGTACAACACTTAATGATAATCGTAGGGTAAAATTAGCAATCACATCATATTAGGAAACAGCCAATATAAATCGTAAGGATACCAGCAACAAGTCATACAGTCATAAATATTTGTTATTCATACAGAAATGATGAGATTTGTCAACTTACTTTTTCAACTGGGGTATTTAAAATATTTGCAGTGTAATCACCAAATTTCATCAACATGCCCTCGCCTTGGCCTTTGCTGTGAAAGAGATCAATGAGGACTCCCAGATCTTGCCTAACATCACTCTTGGGTTCCACATCTATGACAGTTACTACAACCCAAGGATGACCTACCGCACCACTCTGGACCTGCTTTTCAAATCCCAGGAATTTGTCCCTAACTACAAATGTGATAGCCAGAAGAATCTCATGGCCATCATTGGAGGATTGGATTTTGAAACATCATCGTATATAGGTGAACTTATAGGTTTCTTCAAGATGCCAGAAGTAAGCTGGGATGAGGTTGAGGAGGGAAATTCTATATTTTGTTTTTGTTATGGAATATTTCATGAGCATCAAAAATTAGGTTTAGGTTTGTGTTAACATGTTCTGCATTTCTGAAGGTCTATTAATTAGTTCTACTTTTCTGAAACTATAATACCAGATACAGGAAGTGACTATCCAAAGACGTTTCATACCTAAGGGAAGAATAGATGGTAGTACTGTTTGAACCCATTAAAACAATTGTTCTCTGATATGTCTTTGAAGTAATTTCAAGAAATTCCTTTCTACAGTAATGTTTAGAAGAATTCTAGGGACAATGTTCCTTGGATGTATTTCATAAGAAAACCAGATAAGAACAAAATAGATTTGATTGAATATTTCAACAGGATACTATTCCACTTTCTTATAGCTGACATACGGCTCATTAGCCCAAGATGCATTTGAGACCAATAAGCTCTCTTCACTTTATTCCATGGTCCCAAAAGAGGACCATCAGTACATTGGGATTATCCAACTGCTTCACCATTTCAGGTGGACATGGATTGGGATTTTTGCTGTTGATAATAACAATGGAGAAAATTTCTTACGGAAAATGCAGCCTTTACTCTCCCAGAATGGAATATGTTCATCATTTATACAAAGGCTTTCCGAACTAGTCCATATGGAAGACTTTGCAGAAGTTTATCAAACAGTCTCAGTTATCTCCATTAATATGATGAATAGCAAAGCCAATGCATTTCTCGTCCTTGGAGAATCCTGGGCAATTACGTGGCTAAGAACTGTCAAATTTGTTGTAGATCCTGAAAGCAAGGAAACTGCATTGTTTAGAAAGGTGTGGATCATGACTGCACAGACTGATTTCATATTATCTGGATTTCAAGTCAGTTGGGATCTCCAGATGTTCCATGGAGCTATTTCCTTCACTGTTCACTCCACAGAAGTTGGAGGTTTCGAGGAATTTCTTCAGGCCATCAATCCTCTTTCAGTCTCCAGAGATGGGTTTCTGCAGGATGTTTGGGAACAATCATTTGATTGTTCATTTCCAAAACCAGAATTACAAGAAATGGATACTAATCCATGCACTGGGCAGAAGAAGCTAGAAGATCTTCCTGCCCCTTTGTTTGAAATGGAAATGACTGGCCACAGCTACAGTGTCTACAATGCTGTTTATGCTGTGGCTCATGCTTTGCAGGCTCTGTACACATTACGTTTCAATAGAAGAAAAGCTATGATGGGTAAACCAATGGGCCATTTAGATCTCCAGGCTTGTCAGGTATTCTCTCTGCATTGGACACTTCTTTTATTTCAATGAACAGTTTGATGTAGAATTATCTTTTGAACCCACTGTTTAAATCTTAATATTTTCTACATGTTAAGTATGAGAAACAACCTATAAATAAGGGAAAATGTCCTGACGGTGAGAATAACTAATTAGTGGAAATCTTGCCCCTAGAAATGGTGGAGAGTCCAACACTGGAGATTTTTGCAAAGTAATTACGCAGTGATTTGTCTAAAATGGTATAAAGTCTCCTCCTTGAGCAGTGTATTGGACTAGACTTCCAAGGTCCCGTCCAACTCTCTTTTTCTTCTGTATAAAATAGATTCAGAAAAACTAGTTTTTGTTTTCCATATTCCATTTTCCATATTCTGATCCTTGAGTCCCCTTCTTCTTTTGCCGTCATTAGGAGCCAGCATTAGGCTCTTCTCCAGTGACTCCTTCCTTCTCATTAGGTGGCCAAAGTATTTGAGGTTCATCTTCAGGATCTGGCCTTCTAAAGAGCAGTCAGGGTTGGTCTCCTCTAGGACTGACCGGTTTCATTACCTTGCAGTCCAAGGGACTCGCAGGTATCTTCTCCAGCACCATAGTCCAAAGGCCTCAATTCTTTGGCACTCAGCCTTCCTCAGTCAACTTTCAAAGCCATATCTTGCAACTGGGAAAACCATAGCCTTGACTATGCACACTTTTGTTGGCAGGGTGATGTTTCTGCTTTTTAGTATGCTGTCTAGATCTGCCATAGCTTTCCTCCCCAGGAGTAAGTGTCTTTTAATTTCTTAGCTGTAGTCCCCATCTGTGGAGATCTTGGAGCCCAGGAAAATAAAATCTGTCACTACTTCAATTTCTTCCCCTTCTATTTGCCAGCATTAAGAAGGTCCGATGCCATGACCTTATTTTTCTCAATGTTACATAGAACATCCACAACTTCTGGAGGTAAACCACTCATTAATTGTTTTGTCAGGAAATTTCTCCTTAGTTGTAGCTTGGTTCTCTTCTTGATTAGTTTCCATCAATTTCTTCTCATCCTGCTTTCAGGTTCTTTTGAGAACATGTTGACCCACTCTTCTTTGTAGCACTTCTTTAAATATTTGAAGACTGCTATCATGTCACCACTAGTACTTCCTTTCATTAGACTAGACATTCCTACAACCATTCTTTGATATAGTTCAGTGGCTCTGAGATAATATCTTCCACTTCTTTCTGATTCCTGAGGTGTAATAATTCTGGTCCTGGTAATTTGAACTTGTCTAGAAATGATAGGTGTTCTCCTACCATTTCCTTGCTTATTTTGACTTGCATTCCTCATCTGAATTTTATGGGTGTGTGTGTGTGTGTAGATAGGTTGGACTGTTTTGTGTAAAGACATATGCAAAAAAATCAGTTTTCTCCCATTAATGAACCAATTGTTTTCTTGATCTTTTGCTTCATTTTTACATGTTGAAAGATGCTTTTTAGGTTTTTTTTTACTTTAGTCGCAAGCCTTAGTTTGTTTCGAGCCTTAGCTTTCCTGACTTCATTTTTGCAGGTTCAAGCTATTTGCTGATATTCTGCCTTAGTTATTTGCCGCTCTTACACTTGTCATTTGTGTCTTTCAGTTTATCAGAGAGTTGTTTGTTCAGCTATGCTGATTTCTTTTGAGATCTCTGGTTTTTCTTCTTCATTGGAATTGTTCTAGACTGGGCTTTTATAATCTCACTTTTCAAATTTTCACAGGCTTCTTGGGTTGTTTTCCCCTTAAGAATTCTACTCCATGGAATCCTTCATAAGCTCTCTCTAATTATATTGAAATCAGCTCTCTTGAAGTCCAAGACTCCAATCTGATTTTGTTCTACTGCTTCTGCTTCCATAATATTAAATTCCAGTTATTGCATGGTCTCTCACACTGAACATTCCTGTAACTTCAACACCTTCTTTCATTTCTTTTTGTTATTGAGAATTACAATAAATCCAGTATGGCTGACCCTCTACTTCTTGTCTCTACCTTTTATCATGCTTTAGGTATCGGTAAGAATTATGTAGGAAAAATTTAATT
>WNWU01000143.1:187567-230889 GCA_012654045.1 Ptyas mucosa
ATTCTATTCTATTCTATTCTATTCTATTCTATTCTATTCTATTCTATTCTATTCTATTCTATTCTATTCTATTCTATTCTATTCATGACTAGTTTACACTGTTACATAAAAGTAACGAAGTTGTGGTAGTAGAAATGAAAAGAAATTGAAAGTTTTAGTTTGGTTACAGCTGGAAAAAGAGATTTGTAGAGAATGGAGTAAGGAATTAATAGGTGATAAACCAAATTAAACTTTAGCCAAATGGGCCCCAAAAGAGACGAATGGTTGCCAGTTTCCTAGAAATCTTCTGCTGTTTATGTTTACTAATGTCATTCTTTGGTCTTTTGTTCTACTTTTGTTTTTGGTTAGCAACTCTTTGGTGCCCCTCCCCCAGAGGAAACCTCTTCCAAATTTAAGCAGAGTGTTTTCTTCCTCTGCATTTCCCACATGGTAAATCAGAGCTCTGGTTTCTGCCATAAAGCTAGTCATCTGAAGAGCAAAGTTAGACATAAATGTTAGGCTCCATTGCCTCTTTTTTCCTCTATCCAACCTAGCAACTAAATATTTACAGTGGGCAAAACAATCCTGCATGTTAGTTTATAGAATTTTCAATAGTATTGTATTCATCAGTGACAATAGAATGAAATATGATACTAGAGTGGATGAGAGAATGATAGAGAAATTTTAAAGAGAGAGAGAGGGGGGGAGGGAGGGAGAGAGGGAGGGAGGGAGGGAGGGAGAGAGAAAGAGAGAGAGAGAGAAAGAGAAAGAGAACAACTTTCCTCTCTTTGGGAATTGTGAGGTGTACATGACCACAGATTTTGTTAGATACCTACACCCTGATAGTTTTCCCTCTGGTTCATCGTTTGAGTGGGAAGAATACTCAAATGTCATTGGCTGAACTTTCTGACAGCTCCCTATATAAGGGCAGGCTGTCAGAGAGGCAAGCTGCTGGATTGTAGATAATTGTCAAATAAAGAGCTGTTGCCTGAAGCCTGTTTCCAGTCTCTTCACTAGCCCAACGTAACAGATTTTACTACCCAGTTAAATCCTTTTCTGGAATTGGTCCACAAAGGGTTTGAAACCCACAGTAAGATCTAAGGCTGCAGACACCTATCCATTTCCAGATAGAATTAAAAATTTATTTCCGGCTCATGGCTGACTTAAATAAAAATGTCACCCAACCTATACCTTGTGGAAACAATAGAAGTATGACCGTCTCTCTCTTTTTTTTTTATTGAAAAAGTTTTAAAAATTTTACATACATTTTCTCCCCCCTCCCCACCCCCCCGACTTCCCAGAGCAAATACAAGATAAAATACAGCTCAAATTCTCTAAATTAAACTCCATTTCACACTTATCATAATCCTAATCATTAAACAAGTAGATAAAAGGAAAGCAAGTCTTCTTTCTTCTTATTCCATCTAATTCAACAGAATTAATCTCCATGTCTCCATTTATAGTTACAGCAGTTAATAAAACAATTAAGTATTACATAATCAAACCTATCATTACTCAATATAACTAATTAATACTTAGCAAATTATTAAGTCTATACGATCTAACAAGATATTTTATAACTTCTTTCATTTAAAACAGAGAAAAAAAAACCCAACAACAAAGAAAAATAAAAAAACCCTCAATCAAAAAAACCCCCCCAAATTTAAAATAAAATACTATATAAAGTCTTCCGTCCTCCATTTTTAAACCATCAAGGTCCAGTTATAGTTAAAACACTTAATAAAAAAAACAATAATAATAAATTTTTTAGTCAAAAAAAGAATATAACAATCAAACCTCTTATTAATTTATCAATACAGATAAAACGTCATTTAATAACTATATCAAACATTTTAAATTCTTCATACTAGATTAAACCAGTTGCTAATCTTCTTGTCTTCACATCTTCCAACAGCATATAGAATATCTTCATTTACGTCTACCCACCTAAATAGAAAGTTGCTTCTTTATAAAAAAAAAAACCCCGAGTGACTTTATAATTATATTTGTAATAATATCCATCAAATCCAGTCAGAAATTAGATTAATAGATTCATCGGACGTATTAGGGAAACCACCAGATCAGCTGCAATTGCTCTAGATCCATAGTCCTTTTGCCTTATATTTATTACCATCAAACAGGAAGCTCCAGTTTAGTATATTCAATAAAACTTCTACGTTTACAGTTAGATCCAGATTTATCACAGTCCTTAATAAAATATTCCAAATCCTTCAAGTCAGGGCATATTTCACAGCCCAACACACCAGCATTGCTGTGATCTGTTTATTCTTCTCAAAATATTCCAATACAGCTATAGATTGCCTCCTCATCGTTCATCACTTAGTTAACTGGCATTAAACTGCTGTCTACTTTTTTTTTCCCCAAAAAATTCAAAATCTTTAAACATTTAAACAATACTTTTTAAGGACCATCATCTCGTCAAGCAGGGTTATTTTCCATTTCTCCAGGCTTTCTTCTTTTCCTTTTTACGAACTTTCTTCTTAACTTTGATCCCTCTGCCTTTTTTAACTCCAATAAAATTTTGCGGTTTTTGGGATTGGATATTATAAACTTTTTGCAGGAATGTAGCTTCTTCTGGAAACAGCTCTTTAAGTACAGATTGAATTTTATAAAAAAAAATTCGTGTAGCCAAAATTTCATCAACTTCCAGAGTTTCTTGCTCCTTATCCTGCTCAGCCTTCATCTTTCTTTCTTCTGTAAGATCGACTATGGTCTGTTGTTGTTTTTTTTCCGCTCCCAGCTCTTCATTCAATCCCCCACTGCTAGATTGCAACTCAGTATTTCCATGTATTTCATTGTTTCCAGCTTGAGAAGCTTGAAATATAGTATCAATTCTTTTCAATAAAGCAGAGGTAATTGAGCTCAAAGCTTCCTCAAAGTCAGACCATTGAGCGTTAATTAACCCTCCTTTGCTTCCTTTACTTTCAAAAAGACCAGCCATCTTGCCCCCCTTCTTCCTTCCCTTCCAGAAGGATGGGGGAAAAAAAGAAGAAAGAAAAAAAAAGTTTCAAGAAGAAAAAAGAAAAAAAAAGACTTTTTAATTTGTATTGCTGCTTGAATTATTATTATTACATCCTTTCTTATTTCATCCACTTTTCAAAAAGGAGTTTTACATTTCAAACAGGGGCTTATCAATAATTGCTTTTAACTTTCACTTCTTCACGCCCCGTTGAAACTCAAACGCCATCTTGCTTTCACTTTCCACTTAGGAGAAATCTTTTAAAGAAAGTAAATCCCTGGAGTTAAAAAAAAAGAAAAAAAATACTTGCTGTTTCCTTCGTGCAACTTGTGCTCCGCCAACTTGGTTCAAGAAGTATTTGTTTAAAGTTGTTTAATGGGGTGGCCGCGGCATCTAGTTCTGACAGGGAAAAACTTCCCCGTCAGAGGCATCCCAGGTCCGGAGCTCTGACAGGCTTCACGGGGAGCTCTCATCTTCGAGCACCAGATTATTAGCAAAATCTGGTGCTCTTAGGGAGCTCTACCCCACCCGTCTGCTCTCCTTCCCCCCTTCTTCCTGGGGGGAAGGATTCCAAACCGCAAGACAGCCGATTTTCGCTGTTCTTGCGATTCTACGGAGTCTGGGGCTGGCGCTTCGCAAAGAAGCATCTGGCGATGCCGGCGGCTCAACCGGAAGTCCTCCGAAGTACGACCGTCTCTTCAAGGGGGATCTAGAAGGAAATCATACAAAACTTCTCAAATACCAAAATATCATTGTGGAAAGAATAAAGGTAATCCCCTCCCTTTCTAGGGGGATCTGGAAAGATATAATCGTAATGCTATACAACGGAAGGTGAACTGCATGTATCATTCATTGTAAAAAAATAAATAAAACAAATTTAAAAAATTAAGTTTAAAGTAGAACCTCTGCTCACAAATGCTTCTGCCCACGACCAAATTGGGTTCCAACCAAAAAATTCACAATTTTTTTTTTTGCGGCTAATTTCCCCTTCCACGCCATTTTTTTTTTCTAAGCGCCAAATTTCCAAAATTAGGTTCAGCCAGATCATGACCAAATCAGGTTGCAACCAAAGTAAGGACGAATGATGGTCGTGACCGGAGGTTCTACTGTATTTTGTATTCTAAATTCTCCTCTGTACATTTTATTAGCAATTTAAAAAAGCATTTAAACGTTGGCCACTTATTTTCTCATCGAAAACAAAGTAAACATCTCCTACAGGAATCACCATATTTTCTTCACTAGGCAAAAACTGAAAAAAATTCTCTGGGAAAAAAAAAAGACTGAACAGAAGGCTATTTCAATTCAACAACAATCAACGTATCTTGAACCCCAGGGAGATTGGCACAAGGATAATAATGGCTGTGTATCAGAATCATTGTTACTGGTTTCCTCCCTCTATTATCCTCTTCCAGAATATATGTTCAAACCTAATGCTATTCAAGTCACCAATTTCTATTCTCATGAATCTCCAAATACCCAAAAGTGGATTTTCTCATTAGGTGCACTCTCAGATATAAACCTTGAATTAATCACTGGATTAACCATTGGAATAATACAATCTTTCCTGTAGGATACGATGAAAGACAGAGACATTTTCAAGACTGAAGATGTTACTCCTCTTGGTGTTCCTGGTGAAGAAAATAGGTACTTTGAGCTGCCCTGCAAGTGATGCTTTCCTTGTTCCACATGAGTGGTACCAACCTGGCAACCTCATCATTGGTGGGATAATGTCCCGCATAATTTACAACCTTTATGAAATTAATTTTAAGGAACATCCTTGTATAACATCTTATGACATACCAAAGTAAGAATTCTTTTCCTCTTAATCTTAATCAGTTTCCCCAAAATTGCTTATGAGCGTACAAAATTTTCAGTAAAAATTTAGGCTTTGTGTCTAATCTCAGTCTCTGTGCCTTTCAAAGGTTTCTACTTACGGCAGAATACACAATTTTCTTTACTTTATGGTAAAGTATTGGTCGTATAATGTATGAAACTTTAGCGCAAAACCTCTGTTGAAAAATATTTATGGTAGTGACTTTAAGGTAATATTTTTTTTCAAACAATAAGTATTGTCACTCTTAACAAAACATACATACCATAATGACGGATACATGCTGGAATTGTTCATATTCTATTTTGTGAAAATGTGTTAGAAATGGGGTTGCATGAAAATAACGTTTTTATTTCTTATATCAGATATTTCTGGCAAATCACGCAAATACTATAGAAAAAGCAAATTTGAACTTTGTATAAAGTATTCAGCATTTTAGAAAGCCTATTAGTTTCCTACTTTCATCAGAGAAAGAAATGTTCGTCATTCATATAGAAATGATGCCACCTTATGAGAATTGTCAATTCTGGGGTATTTAAATCATTTGCAGTGTAATAACTAAGTTCTATCAGCACATCCTTGCCATGGCCTTTGCTGTGAAGGAGATCAATGAGGACGCCCAGGTTTTACCTAATGTCACTCTTGGGTTCCACATCTATGACAGTTACTATGATTCAAGGATGACCTATCGCACCACTCTGGACCTGCTTTTCAAATCCCAGGAATTTGTCCCTAACTACAAATGTGATAGACAGAAGAATCTCATGGCTATTATTGGGGGACTGGATTTTGTCACATCATCTTATATAGCTGAAATTATAGGATTCTTCAAGATTCCACAAGTAAGTTGTGAAGGGGTTGAGAAGAAAATTCTTAATTGTATTGTTTTTATGAAATAATCAATGGCCATCAAATATGAAGGTCTTAAGAGAACATCTGTTAACATCTGTTAAGATGTTCTGCATGGCTCAAAGTCTACTACTTAGCACTCTTTTCTGAAACTACAGCTACAGGAAATATTATCAGGAGTCATTCCAGACTGAGGGAAGATTTGAACTGCTTCCATTAAAACAATTGATCTAGCGCATAGGTTTCTAATGTTTCAAAGAAATTCAAATCTATATTCTGAAAATAATGATAGGAGGAAATATTCCTCTAATATATTTTATATGAAAACAAAATAGGAAGGTTAAATTTGATCAAAAGACTCAACAGAATTTTGCTGGATTTTCTTTTAGCTGACCTACGGCTCATTAGCCCAAGATGCATTTGAGACCAGTAAGCTCTCTTCACTTTATTTCATGGTCCCCAAAGAGGACCATCAGTACATTGGGATTATCCAACTGCTTCATCATTTCAGGTGGACATGGATTGGGATATTTTCTGTTGATAACAACAATGGAGAAAATTTCTTACAGAAAATGCAGCCTTTACTTTCACAGAATGGAATCTGCTCAGCGTTTATAGAAAGGTTTTCACAACTGGTCCACTTGGAAGAATTCCAAGAATTTTATCAAACGATCTCAATGACTTCTATTAATATGTTGAAGAGCAAATCCAATGCATTTCTTGTCTATGGAGAATCCTGGACAATTATTTGGTTAAGATTTGTAACATTTCTGGTAGATCCTGAAAGCAAGGAAATTGCATTATTTGGAAAGGTATGGATTATGACTGCACAGATTGATTTTGTACTATCAGGCATTCAAATCACATGGGATCTTCAGATGTTCCATGGGGCTCTTTCGTTCACTGTTCATTCAACAGCAGTTGTAGGTTTCAAGGAATTTCTTCAGACTGTAAATCCTCTTTCAGACTACAGAGATGGGTTTCGACAGGATGTTTGGGAACAATCATTTGATTGTTCATTTACAAAAACAGAGTTACAAGGAATGCATCTTAGGAAATGCACTGAGGAGATGAAGCTGGAGGATCTTCCTGGACCTGCCTTTGAAATGGAAATGACTGGCCAGAGCTACACTGTCTACAATGCTGTTTATGCTGTGGCTCATGCTTTGCAGTCTCTGCATACTTTGTGGTACAATAGAAAAAAAACTATGATGAGTAAAAATCCTGAGCTTCTACAACTGCAGGCTTGGCAGGTATTCTCTCTTCATTGGACACTTCTTTTATCTCAATGAGCAGTTTGAGGCAGAATTATCTTTGAACTCATTGTGAAATATCTTGATATTATCTGTAGGTGGAAACAAGTATGAAAAATGAAGTAGAACTAAGGAAAAATTCCTGATGGTGAGAACATTTAACAATTAATTAGGGGAAGAACTTCTCTTCAGAAGTTGTGGAAGCTCCAACACTGGAGATTTTTATAAAGAGAAGGATGGCCATTTGTCTAAAATGGCATAGGGTCTCTTCCTTGAACAGGGTGTTTGACTAGAAGACCTCCAAAGTCCCTTCTGACCTTGTTATAGTGTTCTGTCTAAAACAGATGCAAAAAAATTGGTTTTTGTTGTTATTCTGTTAATCAAGGGGCTAATGTATAAACTATGGTTTAGATGTTGGCCAGAGTTATTTAGGAAATCACCCTACCATGCACAATTATTGTTGTTGTTAGTTGCGAAGTCATGTCTGATCCATCGCGACTCCATGGACAACATTCGTCCAGGCTTCCCTGTGCTCTACCATCCTCTGGCGTCCATTTAAGCTCACGTGATTCCATCCAGCCACCTCATTCTCTGCCGTCCTGTTCTTCTTTTGCCCTCAATCTTTCCCAGCATTAGGCTCTTCTCCAATGAGTCCTTCCTTCTCATTAGGTGGCCAAAGTATTTGAGTTTCCTCTTCAGGATCTGGCCTTCTAAAGAGCAGTCAGGGTTGATCTCCTCTGGGATTGACCTGTTTGATCGCCTTGCAGTCCATGGGGCTCGCAGGAGTCTTCCCCAGCACCCCAGTTCAAAGGCCTCAATTCTTTTGCGCTCAGCCTTTCTTATGTTCCATCTTTCACAGCCATACATTGCAACTGGGAAAACCATAGCCTTCACTCTACACACTTTTGTTGGTAGGGTGGTGTCTCTGCTTTTTAGTATGCTGTCTAGATTTGCCACAGCTGTCCTCCCCAGGACCAAGTGTCTTTTAATTTCTTGGCTGCAGTCTCCACCTGTGGTGATCTTAGAGCCCAGGAAAATAAAATCTGTCACTACCTCCATTCCTTTCCCATCTATTTGCCCGGAATTTAGAGAGCCGGATGCCATGACCTTAGTTTACTGCATCGTCTTTTAAGATTTTGAATAGCTCAGCTGGAATACTGTCTCCTCCACTGGTTTTGTTATTGCTCAGATTTCCTAAGGCCCATTTGACTAAGCCCATTTAGGATATCTGGCTTGAGGTCAGTGACCACCCCATCATGGTTACCAGGGATGTTAAGCTCGTTTTTGTATAGTTCTTATGTGTAATTTTGCCACCTCTTCTTAATCTCTTCTGCCTCTGTTAGGTCCCTGTTATTTTGATCCTTTATCGTGCCCACCTTTGCATGAAAGGCTCCCTTCATATCTCCAATTTTCTTGAAGAAATCTCTGGTCCTCCCTATTCTATTGTTTTCTTCTATTTCTTTGCACTGTTCATTTAAGAATGCATTCTTATCTCTTCTAGCTATTCTCTGGAATTCTGTATTCAACTGGGTGTATCTTTATCTTTTTCCCTTGCCTTTTGCTTCTCTTCTTTCCACAACTATTTGAAAAGCTTCCTCAGACAGCCATTTTGCTTTGTCCCCTTTCTTTTTCTTTGGGATGGTTTTAGTTGCTACCTCTTGTACAATGTTGTGAACCTATAGTTCTTCAGTGTCCATAGTGTCCATAGTTCTTCAGACACTCTGTCTATCAGATCTAATTACTTAAATCTATTTGTCACCACTACTGTATATTCATCAGGGATATGATTCAGTTCATACCTGAGTGGCCTAGTGCTTTTGCCTACTTTCTTCAATTTAAGTCTAAATTTTGCAATTAGAAGCTCATGATCTGAGCCACAGTCAGCTCCTGGTCTTGTTTTTACTGACTGTATAGAGCTTCTCCATCTTTGGCTCCAGAGCAAATAGTTAATCTGATGTCTGTGTTGACCATCTGGTGATGTCCATGTGTAGAGTCATCTCTTAGGTTGTTGGAAAAGAGTGTTTGCTATGACCATTGTATTCTCTTGACAGAATTCTATCAGCCTGTGCCCTGCTTCATTTTGTACTACAAGGCCAAAGTTATTCCAGTTATCTTTTGGCTTCCTACTTTAGCATTCCAATCCCCCATGATGATAAGGACATCATTTTTTGGTGTTAATTCTATAGGGTGCTATGGGGCTTCATAGAACCAGTCAATTTCATCCTCTTCAGCACCAGTGGTTGGGGCATAGACTTGGATTACTGTGTTACTGAATAGTTTGCCTTGGATTCAAACTGAGATCATTCTGTCATTTTGGGGATTTTATTTTTATTTATTTATTTATTTATTGTCGGACTTATATGCTGCCCTCTCTGCACAAGGACTCAGGGTGGCTCACAACAATAAACAACAAGTCCAATTAAAAATCAACTATAAAACTAAAACTAAAATTAAAATTCCCATTAAAACCCCATTCAGTCCAGGCCAGCTTGGCGAAACAGCCATGTTTGAAGGTCACAGTGGAAGGAGCAAAGGTCGGGGGCTACCCAGAGCTCCAAGGGGAGCTGGTTCCAGAGGGTAGGTGCACCTACAGAGAAGGCTCGTTCCATAGGGGCCGTCAGCCAACATTGCTTGGCCGACAGAACCCCAAGTAGGCCCTCTCTATGTGCATGCATGGGGCAATGGGGAGCTGTTGCTGGCCGCAGGTGATCCACAAAATATCCTGGGCCTAAGCCATGTAGGGCTTTATAGGTAATCACCAGCACCTTGAACCTCACCCGGAGGGCAATCGGTAACCAATACAGGACACGCAGGAGGGGTGTAACATGGGACACTCCCATCACTACCTGCACAGCCACATTCTGCACCAGCTAAAGTGGTCTTCAAGGGCAGCCCCATGTAGAGAGCATTGCAATAGTCGGTCCGCGAGGTGACGAGTGCATGGGTGACCATGCTTATGGCATCTTGGCCCAGGTAGGGGTGCAACTGGCGTACCAGACGAATCTGAGAAAATGCTCCCCTGGTCACGGTCGTGACATGGTCTTCTAAAGTCAATCATGCATCCAGGGGGATGCCTAAGTTGCGCACCCTATCCACAGGGGGCAATACCTCTCCCCCTATGACCAAAGATGGAATATTCCCCTGGAACCAATACACAGGTACCCACAGCCACTCCGTCTTGGCTTGGTTGAGTCGGAGCCTGTTCCTCCCCATCCAGAGCTGCACCGCCTCCAGGCATCGGGACATCACGTCGAGGGCATCACTGGGCTGTTTCGGGGTGGATATCATCAGCATATTTAATTTAATTTAAATTTAATTTAATTTCAGATTTATATACCACCCTTCTCCCTGAGGACTCAGGGTGGTGTATAGCCAAAATTAAAAACATAGAATACAAACATTAAAAACAATTAAGAATATATATAAATTTGGCCCCATACATTAAAAAGTGATTAACCAATTAAAACATTTAAATTATTTTATTGATGATACCCAACCCCCAAACCACGGATGATCTCCCCCAGCGGCTTCATATAGATGTTAAACAGCAGGGGAGAGAGAACCGACCCCCCCCCCACATGTGAGGGGGCTTGGGGTTGACCTTTGCCCCCCCCCACCAACACCGCTTGGGAGCATCCTGAGAGATAGAAGGAGAACCACCGTAAAACATTGCCTCCCACTCCCAACCCCTCGAGGCACCGCAGCAAGATACCATGGTTGATGGTGTCAAAAGCACCCTGGTCCTGTTGGAGAGATCTAACAGAACCAGGGCAGAGGAATATCCTCTGTCCCTAGCCCTCCAGAGATCATCCACCAGTGTGACCAATATTGCTTTTCCTACTCTTTTATTGATTATGAAGGCTACTCCATTTCTTCTGAGGGATTCTTGCCCACAGTAGTATATCTGAAGGTCATCTGAATTAAATTCACCTATTCCTGTCCATTTCAATTCACTGATTCCTAAGCAGTTGTTGTTCAGTCTTTTCATCTCTTGTTTGACCATGTCCAGCTTGCCTTGATTCATGGATCTTACATTCCAGGTTCCTATGGAGAAAAAATCTTTACAGCCCAGGCTCAAGCAGCCCTTCTGCCATTGGGCTTCATGCTAGTTCAGGATGATCAGGAGCCCCCATCTCTAAAAGCCATGTTTGATGGGAAGCTGGAGGAACTAGCCTACTTCCTGAGCCTGGGGCGATACAGGGCAATGTACCTAGACAAAGGTAGCCATGTGAATGCCATCACTTCAAATCTAGAGGATGAGGTACCAGAGTGGGTGATGTACCTCCACAATGAAGGAGCACCTGAGCTAGGGAATGCAAATGTCCTCCTAGATGAACATTGAGCCAGGTTTGGAGACCCTCCCCAGGTCCACTAAGCAGATGGAGACTAGAATCTATACCATAAGGCAGGGGAGGCAGCCAGTAACTGAATACATTCAGGAGTTCTGCAGCCTGGCTGGGAAGTTGAGAGGGTGGCTGGAACTCTTACTGGTCTAATACTTCCAAGGCAGACTAAATAAGGAGATATAGCAAAACTGACTGCCCTGAGGAATTCCAGACAACTTTTGGGGATGGTATTTATTTATTTTATTTATTTATTTTATTTAATTTGTATACTGCCCTTCTCCCAATGGGACAGCCAAAATTAAAATACATATAAATACAAAAGTTAAGATAGTTAAAAATGCATTAAATTAATCGGCCTCCCAATTTAAAACCCCAAATCTAATAAAATTTAGAATCCCACTAAAAACTATTTAGGCTAGGCCCACTTGATAGAAGAAATATGTCTTCAGGGCCTTACGGAAGGTCCGGAGGTCCGGGATCAATCGTATTCCGGGAGGTAGCTCATTCCACAGGGCGGGTGCCCTCACTGAGAAGGCTCTCCCCCTGGGGGCCGCCAGCTGGCATTGCTTGACTGACGGCACCCTGAGGAGGCCCTCTCTGTGAGAGCGTATTGGCCGGTGGGAGGTTATTGGTAGCAGCAGGAGGTCTCGTAAGTACCCTGGCCCTAAGCCATGGAGCGCTTTAAAGGTGAGAACCAATACCTTGAAGCGCACCCGGAAGACCAACGGGAGCCAATGCAGCTCGTGCAGGAGAGGTGTTACATGGAGTGCCGCAACACTCCCATAATCACCTACGCGGCCGCATTCTGAACCAGTTGGAGCCTCCGGGTGCTCCTCAAGGGGAGCCCCAGGTAGAGAGCGTTGCAGTAGTCCAGGCGAAACGTGACGAGGGCATGGGTGACCTTATCAGCTGGCAATCACAGTGGAGTTAGACCTGTTGGAGTGGCAGCCCTGCTGCGCTTCAAAGAAAGAAAGAAAAGAAAGATGGGTCTGAGATTATGCATGGATTTTGGGGGGATCAATGGTGTTTGCATGGTAAACATGTACCCCCTTCCCCTCATGAAGGATATTCTGGACAAAAGAAAGGTGTTCATCAAGCTGGACTTGAAAGAAGTATATTACTGAGTAAGAATAAAAGGAGGCGTTGAGTGGAAAACCACTGTCAATTGTCTCTTAGAGTATTTCCAATTCTGAGTGATGTCTTTTGGGCTGCAGGGACCACCCATGGTGTTCATGCAGCTAATCAACAAAGTACTGCATGAGCAACTGTATAAGGGGGCCTTGGTGTACTTGAATGATATGCTCATTTATTCTGAGACAATGGAAGGCCACATAAAATTAGTGCAGGAGAAGCTAAGAAAGCCATTGAAAGCTAAACTCTATGCTAAACTATCCAAGTGCGACATCCACAAAACCAGTTTAGACTACTTGGGATATTGTGTGTCCACTGAGGGGTTGGAGATGGACCCTGGAAAGGTGAAAGCCATTCTGGTGTGGGAAGCTCCTTGCCCCAGAAAGCAACTGCAGAACTTCCCAGGCTTCGCCAACTTCTACTGCCAATTCATCCCCTTGTTTGCACAAATAGCCCTGCCTATCATTGAACTCATAAAACGGGTGGAGGGGGAGTGAGGCCAGCTGCTCATTTGGACTTTGGAATACCAAGCGGCTTTCAAAAAGCTTAAAAGGCTATTTGCAGAGTCAACCCTTAAGCTCCTGAAGCCGGAGGAGCCATTTGTATTATAAGCCGATGCCAGCGATATGATGAGGGCCATTTTGCTCCAAAATTTTTTGAAAGGGTTGCTGCAATCCTGCACCTACACTTCCCGGAAGCTGACCGAAAGCAAGAGACATTGGGCGGTGTGGGAGAAGGAAGTGTATGCTGTTCGAAGGGTGCTGCTGACTTGTAGGCAATTCCTAGAAGGCAGTAAGATTCTGTTCAAAGTGTGGATTGACCACAAGAATCTAGAAGTGTTAAGAACTCCAAGGAAGCTGTCCACTAAGCAAGTGAGATGGGTGCAGTACTTTAATCAGTTCAACTTCACCAATATTTGCCAAGGGAAAAGAATTTCCTCACCGATTTGCTGTCTTGGATACCCCAATACCAAAACACCCAAGAGGAAATAGTTAACTCCATCATTCCCTCCAAGCAATTAGCAGTGCAGGTCTCAGCGAGGTGACAGCAGCTACCCACTCTTCACCTGACCTATGGCACACTGATCCAACAGCTAAAAGAAGTCCTGAAGGAAGATGAATGGCTCAGAGACCACAAAACTGATGTGACAACATGGGAGGATCTGGTGTGGAAGAGAGACAAGCTGTATGTTTCAGTCAGCCAGAGGATCCAAATCCTACAAAAAAGCCACAAAATTATTCAGACCTCAAACTTTAAAATAGCTTCATATAAATGATGAAAGATTGGATGTGGGCTAGGTTGAATTAGTTTTTTAAGTATGGAACCCAAATCATAACTGAAGAAAGTTATATAATTCTGAAAGCCTATTTTCATTCTGCTTCAATTCATTCTTACCTTTCCTTAAAATATCAAATTAATAAGCGAGTGAACAAGTACCTTTCAATGCAATATCAATTATTAAATTTCTAAGCATACATATTTAATAACAGTTATGGGATGTTTTCTTCTCTATTATATTGCTTTCAATTGCCTCTCTCTTCTTTTCAAGTAGCTCCACTCATTTCTTCAAGGCATTTCTTTTAACAATTCAGCTGGGGAGAGAGTGTTCCTGAATCAGAAAGGGGAAGCAACAGGTGGATTTGACATCACCAACTTGATCACGTTTCCAAATAGATCCTTTCAGAGAGTTAGAGTTGGAAAGATAGATCCACATGCTCCAAAAGGGAAGGAATTATTCCTTGATGAAGATGTGATTGTCTGGAATCCAGCTTTTAATCAGGTATCAAATTAGTGAATCGACCATGACTTAATCCATTATGATCCCATATTGAACATAGTCTCTTTCAAAACCTGATTTTTGGCTGTTTAAAGAAACAGTTGTCAAATGTTGATGATGATCAAGAACTCATTAAATTGAGTTCTTAATTTTACAATACAAAAGCCATGTTTATGTATTTCATTTGCCTTTGTATTTTAAATCACGAGAGTGGCCATTTATACATGAAATTGTCACCATGTGCAATTATTTTATCTGCCGTTCAAGCATAATCTTTTGTACATCAAAAAAAATCAAAACATAAAATACAAATTAGATGGACATGACCTTGTAGATGACCCTCACTCTGTCAAGGACCTTGGAGTACTTATTTCTAAAGTTCTAAGTGCCGGAGCCCACTGTAACAATATTGCCAAAAAGGCATTAAGAGTTGTTTTGTTTTGTTTTTTATTTATATGTCGCCCTTCTCTGGAGACTCAGGGTGGCTTACAAGGCATTAAGCAATAGCCTTCATACTTTTGTATATTTTATACAAAGTCAGCTTATTGCCCCCACAAACTGGGTCCTCATTTTACCTACCTTAGAAAGGATGGAAGGCTGAGTCAACCTTGAGCCTGGTGAGAATTGAACTCGCAGCAATTGCAGACAGCTGGAAGTTAAATGCTACCTTTAACAGTAGCATTAGTCTGCTGCACCACTCAGGCTCCTGTTCACCTAATCCTGCATGGCTTCTTCTCTGGTAATGTTGCACTACTAACTAGAGCATACAAAACATTTGCTAGACCAATTCTTGAATACAGTTCATCTGTCTGGAACATACACTGCATATCGGACATAAATACAATCGAGAGAGTCCAGAGATATTTTACAAGAAGAGTCCTCCATTCCTCTAACCGCAATAAAATACTTATGCCACCAGACTCCAAATTTTGGGCTTAGACAACCTAGAACTATGCCAACTTCAGTCTGACCTAAGCATAGTACATAAAATTATATGGTACAATGTCCTTCCTGTCAATGACTACTTCAGCTTCAACCATAACAATACACGAGCAAATAATAGATACAAACTCAAGGTAAACCATTCCAAACTCGATTGCAGAAAATATGACTTCAGTAACAGAATGGTCAATGCCTGGAATGCACTACCTGACTCTGTAGTTTCTTCCCCAAACCCCCAAAACTTTAACATTAAAATGTCTACTGTTGACCTCACCCCATTCCTAAGTGGTCTGTAAAGGGCATGCATAAATGCACCAGCGTGCCTACCATCCCTGTCCTAATATTCCTTTTTTACTTATTCTTTTCATGTATTCAAATTATGTTTATACTTTTTACCTGTAATCTTATATATGATTGACAAATAAATAAACTTAAACTTAAACACAGTGATAGTCATGGGATATTAAATAAGCAATCAAATCATAGTACGAAACAAATAAAACAATATAAATTGTAAAGATACAAGCAAGAAGGTTATAGTCATAAGCAGGAGGAGGTAGGTAATAGGAAGGATGAGAAGAATAAAAGTAATACATTCTTAGTAATAATTTGATAGTGTTGTGGGAATTAGTTGTTTAGCAGATTAATGGCACATAGGAAAAAACTGTCCTTCTGTCTAATTGTTCTGCTATGCGATGCTTTTATACTTTTATACTTATCACTAGGTTCTTCCACTTTCTCAATGCAATGACCCCTGTTTCCATGGATATTGGAAAAAAGGGATTGAGGGACATCAGTTTTGCTGCTACAATTGTGTTCCATGCCCAGAAGGGAAGATTTCAAACCAAACTGGTAAGTTAGGCGTTCTTACAATTTTCATTCGACTTAAGCAAACTTTAATAAATTGCTTGGATGAATACCATTAATAGGGTGATTTTCAATAATATAGAATGCAAAGATGAAAAAAAAAATCCTTGATTTTTCTTCCAGATATGGATGACTGTTTTGAATGTTCAGAAGATCATTATCCAAATAAAGATAAGCAAGGCTGTATCCTGAAACTGCTGATTTTTCTAACTTTTGAAGAAACCTTAGGAATTGGTTTAGTCTCGGCAGCTCTTTGTTTCTTCTTCCTGACATCTTGGATACTTGGAACTTTTATTAAGCACCAGGATACTCCTGTTGTCAAAGCCAACAACCGGTCTCTCACCTACACTCTGCTTGTCTCTCTTCTGCTTTGTTTTCTCTCCTCTTTCTTCTTCCTCAGCCCACCTGGCAAAGTAATCTGCCTTCTCCGACAATCAATGTTTGGCATCACTTTCTCAGTGGCCATTTCTAGTGTACTGGCTAAAACCATCACGGTGGTTGTTGCTTTCATGGCCACTAAACCAGGATCTCAGATGAGGAGATGGGTGGGGAAAAGATTGGCCTTTTCTATTGTCCTTTCATGCTCTCTCTTCCAGATATGTATTTGTATAATTTGGTTGTTGACATCTCCCCCATTCCCTGAGTTGAACATGCACTCAGAGCTCAAAGAAATGATTTTACAATGCAATGAGGGGTCAGCTTTCTTCTTCTACTGTGTCTTGGGCTACATGGGTATCTTGGCCATCGCCAGCTTTATTGTGGCTTTCCTTGCCCGTAAATTACCCAACAGCTTTAACGAAGCCAAGTTGATCACCTTCAGCATGTTGGCCTTTTGCAGTGTGTGGATCTCCTTCTTTCCAGCCTATCTGAGCACAAAGGGAAAAGCCATGGTAGCTGTGGAGGTCTTCTCCATCTTGTCCTCCAGCGCTGCATTACTGGGATGCATATTCTTGCCAAAATGCTACATCATTGTTTTCAGGCCTGACCTCAACCACCGGGAGCAACTCACAAAGAGAAATTAGTATATCATGTGATATTTCTGGCTCAGAGAAGTAGCTTCAAAAAGATATAGAAAGAATGCTCTCTATAGGAAACATATACTGTACAAAACTATAGACACACAGAAGTTGTGTCAAAGAACAATTTGTGTATGATATTTATGATTGTTAAGATTTATTGTGATTGCTCATTCCAAAATAAGTGTTTGCTGTGTTTTCACTGTTTTCCAAGATTGTTTAACCAAATCCTTTTTTGTTTTCAACATATCTATTGAACTAGATTTTGGTCATCTAGCTTTCTTATCTCTTTCTGCTGGCCATCCGTTGAGTAGATTCCTCTGCATAGTCTTTAAGCAATAAATCAGGTTATTTCGACCTTCATGTGTGCACCCGGTTTTTTTTTCCTGCCTGAGATTAATCTCTGCTCCTAAATTTATTTACTGGGGAGTGAAGTTAGAATTAAATGCTAGGCTCCATTGCCTCTTTTCTCCTGTAACTACTCCGTCAACTAAATATCTGTAATTAATACAGAAATCCTGCATGTTAGTTTATGGGATTTTCACTTCTGTTGTGTTGATCAATGACAATAAAATAAAAACTGATACTGAAAGTGGGGAAGGGATGTGTGTGAGAGAGAGAAGTCAATGAAATTTTTTTAAAATATCAGAACAACTTTGCTCTCTTTGGAAATTTTGAGAAATAAATGACTACAGATTTTCCGATGGAGTTAAACCTCTGCATCAGGTGTGCCTCCTTTCAGTACTCAAGAAAGAAAAACCCCAACTCCATTTTCATAGAGGAAGGTACTTTTACTGAATATGAACTGAATGCAACCAAAGAAAAGCAAGGTCTGAAGCAAAAGGCGCAAAAATTACATATAGAAAGCATCCCCAAAAGCCTTCCCCCAATTGTCCAGCATAAATCATCCAATACACAATTCCCCCAGGGGTCATGTGGGATGCCACGTCGGGTGGTGCCATCCTCCTGCTATGCCATGACAGTCGACCTTGAGTTGTTATCAGCTTCAAAGAAAACGCTGAAGAAAAGTTCCTCTTCTCGTCTCCACCAACTCACTTCCCCCCCTCCCAAGAATTCCAATAGCTCTCCTTTCCCCCTGTTTCATGGCAGCCGAGCAAGGAAGCAACGAGTGGAGGCTGACACTCTTCTTGAATTGGTCCACATAGGGTTTGAAACCCACAGAAAGATCTAAGGCTGCAGGCATTTCCAAACAGAAGAAAAAGTGTATTTCCTGCTCATGGCTAACTCAAGTAAAAATGTCACCCAACCCAACATCGTGGAAACAATAGAGGTTCCCTTCTATAGGGAACTGGAAGGAAGTCATAGAAAACTTCTTAAAATGAGAGAATGCCACAATATCTATGCATCTTAATGCTGTGCGAAGGAAGGTTAACTGCATGTTTCATTCCTTGTAAAAAAATAAAAATATTTTTTTTAAAAAAAAGCAAGTATATTTTGTAAAATGTACACCCTCTGTACATTTTATTAGCAACTGTGCATTTCAAAAAACATTTAAACATCGGCCACTTATTCTCTCCTCAAAAACAAAATCATTGTCTCCTACAGGAATCACAGTATTTTCTTAATTAGGAAAAAGAAACATCAAAGACTGAACAGAAGGCTATTTCAATTGAACAACAATCAACGTATCTTGAACCCCAGGGGAATTGGCACAAGGATAATAATGGCTGTATGTCAGAGTCATGGCCACAAGCTTGTTCTCTCTGTTCTCTGCCAGAATATCTCTTCAAACCCTGACAATATTCAAGACACCAAATTTGCACTCTAACGGATCTCAGAATACCCAATGGTGGATATTCTGATTGGGTGAACTCTCAGAAATAAACCTTGAAGTAATCCGCTTCAAGGATTAACTACTTGGAGAGGGCTGTAAAGGCACTGTAAAGTGGTATATGCTGTAAATCTAAGTGGTATTGCTATTGCCAATCACTGGATAAACCATTGAAATAATTCAACCTTTCCTGTAGGATAGGATGGAAGATTGAGATATTATCAAGAATGAAGATGTTGCTTCTCCTAGTATTCCTGGTGAAGAAAATAGTGACTCTGAGCTGCCCTGCAAGTGATGCTTTGCTTGTTCCACACGAGTGGTACCAACCTAGTGACCTCATCATTGGTGGAATGGTGTCCCGCATCTTTTACAACCTTTATCAAATTAATTTTAAAGAACATCCTTCTATGACATCTTATGACCTAATGAAGTAAGGTCCCCCCCCCCCCTAATCTTAATCAGTTTCTCCAAAATTGCTTATGAGAATGAAAGGATTTCAGGAGAAATGTAGGTTTTATATCTAATTAACGCTCTCTGTCCTACAAATGTTTCTAGTTATGGAAGCATAAACAATTTTATTTACCTTATGGTAAAGCGTTTGTCATATAATGTATGAAACCTGGGTGCAAAATATCTTTTGAAGAACATTTAAAGAAAATTTGAATCACATTATTCAGCAGTTTAGAAAATCTATTAGTTTCCTACTTTCATCGGAGAAAGAAATGTTTGATATTCATATAGAAATGATGCCACATATTGACAATGATCGACTTCCTTTTTCTTTCTTTTTTTTAAAGAAGTTTTTATTAGTAATTCAAAATTAAAAACATTGGATATAGATATGACATCACTGGTCCCAAGCATCTTCCAACACTTTAAGTTAATATATAATATACTAATGATGATATAATAATATATACCTTACACCTTATACGTTATTTAAACATAATATAATATTAATCATTTATACTTTATTCAATGCAATTATACATATCTATACCTATATATACCTATCTATATATTTCACATACATATTTATCTATAATAATTTTAGTCTCACACTACAGGTCAACTTCCTTTTTCAACTGTGGTATTTAAATCATTTGCAGTGTAATAATAAAATTCTACCAGCACATCCTTGCCTTGGCTTTTGCTGTGAAGGAGATCAATCAGGACTCCCAGATCTTACCTAATGTCACTCTTGGGTTCCACATCTATGATAGCTACCACAACCCAAGGATGATCTATCGCACCACTCTGGACCTACTTTTCAAATCCCAGAAATTTGTCCCTAATTACAAATGTGACGGCCAGAAGAATCTCATGGCTATCATTGGAGGATTGGATTTTGACACATCATTTTATGTAGCTGAAATTACAGGATTCTTCAAGATTCCACAAGTAAGTTCTGAAGGGATTAAGAAGAAAATCCTTAATCTTATTGTTGTTATGGAATAATTAATGGGCATCAAATATTAGGCTTAGATTTTTGTTAAGATGTTCTGCATGGCTCAAAGTCTACAATTTATCACTCTTTTCTGAAACTACTATGCCAGTTATAGGAAGTGGTCATTCTATACATGAGGGAAGATTTGAACTGTTTCTGTTCAAATAGTATAGTAGTATATAGGTTTGAAATATTTCCCACAAATTTGTTTCTATATATGTTAAAGAATGCTGGGGGAAATTTTTCCTTAGATATATTTTGAATGAAAACAAGATAGGAAAATTAAATTTAATCTAAAGACTCTAAAGAATACTACTGGACTTTCTTCTAGCTAACATATGGCTCATTAGCCCAAGAGGAATTTCAGACCAGTAAGCTCTCTTCACTTTATTTCATGGTCCCCAAAGAGGACCATCAGTACATTGGGATTGTCCAACTGCTTCATCATTTCAGGTGGACGTGGATTGGGATATTTTCTGTTGATAACAACAATGGAGAAAATTTCTTACAGAAAATGCAGCCTTTACTTTCAGAGAACAGAATCTGTTCATCGTTCATAGAAAGACTTGCACAAATAACCCACTTGGAAGACTTTGCAGAAATATTGGAAAGAGTCTTTGTTATTTCCATGAATTGGACAAATAGCAAAGCCAATGCATTTCTTGTCTATGGAGAATCATTGACAATTATCTGGCTAAGAATTGTCACATTTATTGTAGATCCTGAAAGCAAGGAAATTGCATTATTTAGGAGGGTCTGGATCATGACTGCACAGATCGATTTCATATTATCAGGATTTCAAATCAGTTGGGATCTCCAGATGTTCCATGGGGCTCTTTCCTTCACTATTCATTCAACCACAGTTGTAGGTTTTAGGAAATTTCTTCAGACCATAAATCCTCTTTCAGACTACAGAGATGGGTTTCGACAGAATGTTTGGGAACAATCATTTGAGTGTTCATTTCCAAAAGCAGAGTTACAAGGAATGCATATTAAGAAATGCACTGGAGAGATGATGCTGGAGGATCTTCCTGCACCTGTGTTTGAAATGGAAATGACTGGCCAAAGTTACAGTGTCTACAATGCTGTTTATGCTGTGGCTCATGCTTTGCAGGCTCTGTACAAGTTATGGTACAATAGGAAAAAACCTATAATGGGTAAAAAACCTGAGATTCCACTACTGCAGGCTTGGCAGGTATTCTCTTTTCATTGGACACTTCTTTTATTTCAATGAGCAATCTGATGCACAATTATCTTTGAACTCATAGTGGAGACTCTTAATATTTTCTGTATGTGGAAACAAGTGTCAGGTTTCGATGTCGTCTCAAACAAATTGCATTTCAAACAAATAGTCTTTGATAGAATCTTTCATTTATTAAGCACAACAATCGAACTCCGACTCCGTTGCAGCCAACACTGACTTCCTGGCCGAAACCCTCCCTTTCTTTTCCCCACTCCTCTGCGTCTCATTGGCCATCCTCCAAGTCACTCTGCCCGTAATCTACTGCTTCAGCTCAAAGGAATTTCCCCCCTCCCATCCCATCTCCTAGGGCCGTGATGGCGAACCTATGGCACGGGTGCCACAGATGGCACGTGGAGCCATATCAGTGGGCACGCGAGCTCAGCTCCGGCACACATGTGTGCGCCAGCCAGCTGATTTTCAGGCTTCCTGGGCCCCCCAGAAGTCAGGAAACACACTGTTTCCGGCCTCTGGAGGGCCTTCCGGGGGGGTTGGGAAGGCCGTTTTTGCCCTCCCCAGGCTCCTAGAAAGGCTCTGGAGCCTGAGGAGAGCAAAAAACGGGCCTACCGTGCCCACCGTGCCATTGCGTGCCAAAAGCGGGGAGAGCACGGGGGGGGCGCATAGAATTATGGATGTGGGCACGCGTGTGTGTGACCCCACCACACTCCCCCCGCTTTTGGCACGCGATGGCAAAAAGGTTAGCCATCACTGTCCTAGGGGATAGCATCTCCAGGGAAAATAAGTAGGTGTAAAGTCAAGTGTCCTCTTGCCAGGTGCCCCATCTTCTCCTCCTTATGTCAGCACTGGAGTGAATGCAGCTTGAAGTGCTGACAACAAGTATGAAACATGAAGTAGAACTAAGGAAAAATTCCTGATGTTGACAATTAATTAGGGGAAGATCTTCTCTTCAGAAGTTGTGGAAGCTCCAACACTGGAGATTTTTATAAAGAGAAGGATGGCCGTTTGTCTAAAATGGCATAGGGTCTCTTCCTTGAACAGGGTGTTTGACTAGAAGACCTCCAAAGTCCCTTCTGACCTTGTTATAGTGTTCTGTCTAAAACAGAAGCAGAAAAATTGGTTTCTGTTGTTATTCTGTTAATCAAGAAGTTAATGTATAAACTATGGTTTAGATATTAGCCAGAGTTATTTAGGAAATCACCCTACCTTGAACAATAAGAATAGTTAAAATGATAATTTACCTTATTTTTCATTGTCTCCTCCCAAAATAACCAATTCTCCAAGAACTTTCTTTGTGGTTCATGAAATTTTCATAGGTGACAAGAAAAGATTTCGGTCTCTATGAGAGTTTTAGTGGAATAAAATAAAAGTGGTCCTTTTTATATGTGGCATCCATAGTATGAAACAAACCTTTGTTTGCAATCATCTCCACCTCATGGGTCTATCAAACAATGCTTGGATCTCAAATTCTAAAATTTGGTTAGAGGAAATCTCAAGACTGAATTGCTTTGCATCTCTCAAACCTAATGCTTTTCAACTTGCCAATGAGCTAGGGGGAGAGAAAATGTATACAGAGATCCCCTTCATGGATTACTGCCTTGTCGTGGTGAAGGGGCTTGCGTAGCTCATTGAAGCTATGAGCTCTTCCATGCAGGGACACCAAAGATGGACAGGTCATAACAGAGAGATCTGACAAAATGTGATCCACTGGAGAAGGAAATGGCAATCCACTCCAGTATCTTTGCCATGAAAACCCCATGGACAGTACTAAAAGGCAAAAAGATATGTCACTGGAAGATGAGCCTCTCAGGGCTCATCCTTATCATCATGGGGGATTGGAATGCTAAAGTAGGAATGTTAAAGTAGGAAGCCAAAAGATAACCACAATAACAGACAACTTTGGCCTTGGAATACAAAATGAAGCAGGGCACAGGCTGATAGAATTCTGTCAAGGTAATACTATGGTCATACCAAACACTCTTTTCCAAGAACCCAAGAGACGACTCTACACATGGACATCACCAGACGGTCAACACAGAAATCAGATTGACTATGTACTCTGCAGCCAAAGATGCTCTATACAGTCAGTAAAAACAAGACCAGGAACTGACTGTGGCTCAGATCATGAGCTTCTCGTTGCAAACTTTAGACTTAAATTGAAGAAAGTAGGCAAAAGCACTAGGCTACTCAGGTATGAACTAAATCATATCCCTGATGAATATACAGTAGTGGTGACAAATAGATTTAAGGAATTAGATCTGATAGACAGAGTGCCTGAAGAACTATGGACAGACGTTCACAACATTGTACAAGAGGTAGCAACTAAAACCATCCCAAAGAAAAAGAAAGGGAAGAAAGCAAAATGGTTGTCTGAGGAAGCTTTTCAAATAGTTGTGGAAAGAAGCAAAGTGAAAGACAAGAGAGAAAGATACACCCAGTTGAATGCAGAATTCCAGAGAATAGCTAGAAGAGATAAGAATCCATTCATAAATGAACAGGGCAAAGAAATGGAAGAAAACAATAGAGTATGGAGTTTTTGAGATTGTATACCAGCTGGATCACCCCTCTATATTAGAACTCATTCAAAGAATTCTAGCTCCTTGTTAAATAAATGAGATGAGAATTAAAAAAAAGAAAAGAATACGGAGGACCAGAGGCAGGGCTAGATGAATCAAAAGTTGGAATTAAGAGTAGCGGGAGTAGTTGGAGGGCCAGTCTTCCTGAATCCGACCGGACATTGGTAAGATCTCACATTAAGAATTACCTAGTGGCAATAAAAGCAGCAAAGCATACATATTTCGCTGCTCTTATTGCATCATCAGATAATCGCCCGGCCACCCTGCTTAGGGTGACCCGCTCCCTGCTCCACCAGGAAGCATGGGAGGACCCCTTGGAGGGTAGAGCCGAGGATTTTGTTCAATATCTGCATGACAAAATCACTCAGATTCGGGAAGACTTGGACTCGACTGGGTAGTCTCAGAGGAGATGACTGAGGCAGGTCCTGAGATTGTCATCTGGGATGAGTTTGATCCTGTGACCCCTGACGACGTGGACAGGATTCTGGGTGGACTGAATGCGACCACATGTTTATTGGACCCGTGCCCCTCCTGGTTAGTGCTGGCTTCTCAGAAGGTGACGCGAGGCTGGCTCTAGGGGATTATAAATGCTTCATTGGGTGAGGGTGACTTCCCCGCCACCTTGAAAGAGGCGGTGGTGAGGCCCCTCCTCAAGAAGCCTTCCCTGGACCCAGCAATGTTAGCTAATTATCGTCCAGTCTCCAACCTTCACTTTATTGTGAAGGTTGTTGAGAGTGTGGTTGCACAACAGTTCCCCCGGTACCTAGATGAAGCAATGTATCTGGATCTGTTCCAGTCGGGCTTCAGGCCTGGGCACAGCACAGAAACGGCATTGGTTGCATTGGTTGATGATCTCTGGCATGGGACAGGGGCTGCTCCTCTGTCCTGGTCCTATTAGATCTCTTGACGGCTTTTGATACCATCACCCGGAGGCTCCAACTGGCGCAGAGTGCAGCCACGCGGGTGGCTATGGGAGCAACATGGCACTCCCACATGACACCCCTCCTGTGCAAGCTGCACTGGCTCCCAGTGGTCTTCCGGGTGCACTTCAAGGTCCTGGTTACCACCTTTAGAGTGCTCCATGGCTTAGGACCTGGTTATTTACGGGACCGCCTACTACCACAAACAGCCTCCCATCAGCCGGTACGCTCTCATGGAGAAGGGCTCTTCCGGGTGCCGTCAGCCAAACAATGTCGACTGGCGGCCCCCAAGAGGAGGGCCTACTCTGTGGGGGCACCCACTATCTGGAACAAGCTCCCCCCGGAGATACGGAGGATCCCGGATCTGCATACTTTCCGCCATGCTGTTAAGACCCTCCTATTCCAGCAAGCCAGCCTGGCCTAACTTTCTCCCCTTTTCTCTCTTTTAAATTTCTTTTAAATTTTCTAAAACGAAATTTTAATTTATTTTAAATTATTGGGATTTTTAACTGACTCAGGCTAAATTATTTAATCTGGTTTTAATTATGTTTTAACTTTTGTATTTATGTATTTTACCTGTGCCTGTTCACTGCCCTAAGTCCTTCGGGAGTAGGGTGTTATACAAATCTAATTAAATGAAATGAAATTAAATGAAAATGAAAATGAAATATCAACAACCTCAGATGTGCAGATGTTACCACTCTAATAGCAGAAAGTGAAGAGGAACTAAAGAGGCTCTTGATGCAGGTGAAGAAGGAGAGTGCAAAAGTTGGCTTGAAACTCAACAGTAAGAAAACTAAGATCATGGGATACAGCCCTCTCAATTCCTGGCAAATAGATGGGGAAGAAATGGAGGCAGTGACAGATTTTATTTTCCTGGGCTCCAATATCACCGCAGATGGGGACTGCAGCCAAGAAATTAAAAGAGGCTCGCTCCTGGGGAGGAAAGCTATGGCAAATCTAGACTGCATACTAAAAAGCAGAGACATCACCCTGTCAACAAAAGTGTGTATAGTCAAGGCTATGGTTTTCCCAGTTGCAATGTATGGCTGTGAAAGATGGAACATAAGAAAGGCTGAGCGCAAAAGAATTGAGGCCTTTGAACTCTGGTGCTGGAGAAGACTCCTGAGAGTCCCTTGGACTGCAAAGCGCACAAGCAAGCCAGACCTAGAGGAGACTGCTCTTTAGAAGGCCAGATCCTGAAGATGAAATTCAAATACTTTGGCCACCTAATGAGAAGGAAGGACTCACTGGAGAAGAGCCTAATGCTGGGAAAGATTGAGGGCAAAAGAAGAAGGGTACGAGAGAGAATGAGGTGGCTGAATGGAGTCACTAAAGCAGTAGGTGTGAGCTTAAATGGGCTCCAGAAGATGGTAGAGGACAGGAAGGCTTGGAGGAATGTTGTCCATGGGGTCACGATGGGTTGGACATGACTTCACAATTAACAATAACAGATACAGAGATTGTAAGACCGTGGAGCCATCAGGCCAATGATGGTTAAGGTGCTTCAGAAAGAGATGGACAGTTCTCATAACAAAAGACTGTCTCATAATTGGTCAATGAGATTAAACAGGGGTGGGGAGAAGGAGAAAGTATTGTTTAACTGGGAAAACATTTGCATAGAAAACCAGAGCTTGTTTCTTCAGTACCAACATGGTGTATCCAATAAACGTTTACTTTTGGAAATTCAATTCTCCTGAGAGTGTTTCTTTGTTTTGGATTCACTAATTGGGCAGTTGACATTAAACCAGCTCTCATAACTAAACTCAGCCTAGTTCGCTCCCACAGAGAGGGCCTCCTCAGGGTGCCGTCAGCCAGACAATGCCAGCTGGTGACCCCCAGAGGGAGACCCTTCTCTGTGGTGGCACCCACCCTCTGGAACGATCTACCCCCAGAGATACAAGTGATGCCAGACCTCCGGACTTTTCGTCGGGCCCTGAAAACTCACCTTTTTCAGTTAGCCGGGCTGGCCTGATTTTATCTTGGTTTTAAATTGATATTGATCTCAAATTGGAATATTTTAAATTCATGGGCCAAACTTTATATAATCTATTTTAAAACTATTTTAACTTTTATGTACAACTGTTTTATTCTGGCTGTTCACTGCCCTGAGTCCGAAAGGAGAAGGGCAGTATAAAAGTTTAATAAAAGTAAAAAAAAAGTAAATAAGCCTACTTGGATAACCCTGAGAGAGCTGTGACCTAACAATGTCTGGAATGGAGCAGAAAACTGATGCCACAGTCAAGTCTGGATCACTCCTTCCTTGGGAGAAAACAACAGTCACCCAAGCGGATAACAGGGTGCAGACAATGCTAACCTGATCCAAAGTGAGAGTGAAGAAAATGGAGCAGCCACTGGTACAAGAGGAGGGAATCATGGCCGGATCCATCTGCCCTGACCTGAAGACGTGATGGCAGAGTGGAGTGGGGAAGGCAAATGGAAGGCCTGGTGGGTTGCAGATTGGCAAGAGTCAAGGGAGTGGAAAGTTCTTGAGAGCATGCTTTAGCTCATCTATGGAGCAACTGTGTGAGAGATTTGTCAGAATGGAGATACGGGGAGCAGCGTTGGTGACTCGTCAGTCCCAGGAGCAGAGCTCCAGATGGGCCACGTGTCAGAAGCCCCATACCATTCTTCAACCAAAGAGTGAGACTGGGAAATACTGTCCAAGGAATTGTGGCTCTCCCAACAGGGGCTGCCATTCCCCCTGCAGCTGTGGGCAAGCCCAGTGGCAGGAGCCCAGGCTCAAGCAGCCCTCCAGGGGGGAGAGCTGCCATCAGGCTTCATGCTAGTTCAGGATGATCAGGAGCCCCCATCTCTAAAAGCCATCTTTGATGGGCAGCTGGAGAAACTAGCCTAGTTCCTGAACCAGGCATGGAATTACCTGGAGTGATACGGGGCAATGAACCTGGACAAAGCTACCTGCGTGAATGCCATCACTTCAAACCTAGAAGATGAGGTAGAGTGGGTGATGTACCTCCACAATGAAGGAACGGCCAAGCTAGGGAATGCAGATGTCCTCCTGGATGAACTTTGAACCAGGTTTGGAGACTCTCCCCAGGTCCACTAAGCAGATTGAGACCGGGATCTATGCCATAAGGCAGGGGAGCCAGCCAGTAACTGAATACATTCAGGAGTTCTGCAGCCTGGCTGGGAAGCTGAGAGGGTGGCTGGAACTCTTACTGGTCTAACACTTCCAAGGCAAACTAAATAAGGAGCTATAGCAAAACTGACTGCCCTGAGGAATTCCAGACAACTTTTGGGCATGGTATCAGCTGGCAATCACAGTGGAGTGAGACCTGTTGGAGTGGCAGCCCTGGTGCTCTTCAAAGAAAGAAAAGAAAGATGGGTCTGAGATTATGTATGGATTTTGGGGGGATCAATGGTGTTTGCGTGGTAAACATGTACCCCCTTCCCCTCATGAAGGATATGCTGGACAAAAGAAAGGTGTTTGTCAAGCTGGACTTGAGAGAAGCATATTACTGAGTAAGAATAAAAGAAGGCACTGAGTGGAAAACCACTTTCAATTGTCTTTTGGAGTGTGTGTAGACTTTGGCCCATACAATTCCGAACTAGCAGGGAAGGTAAGTAGATTTTAACCCTGACCCAAATCATGAAGGAAATTATAAAATTCCAAAAGCCTATTTTCATCCCACTTAATTCCGTCTTACCTTTCTTTAAAATAATATCAAATTAATAAGAGAGCGGATAAGTACCTTTCCATGCAGTATCAAATTTCTAAGCATACATGTTCAATAATAGTTATAGGATGTTTTCTTCTCTATTATATTGCTTTCAATTGCGTCTCCCTTTTATTCCCTTTCAAATAGCTCCACTCATTCCTTCAAGGCATCTCTTTTAACAATTCAGCTGGGGAGAGAGTGTTCCTGAACGATAAAGGGGAAGCAACAGGTGGATTCGACATCACCAACTTGATCACTTTTCCAAACAGATCCTTTCAAAGAGTTAGAGTTGGAAAGATAGATCCACATGCTCCAAAAGGAGAGGAATTATTCATTGATGAAGATGTGATTGTCTGGAACCCAGCTTTTAATCAGGTATCAAATTAGTGAATTGACCACACCTTTATCCATTATGATCCCATATTGAACACAGTTTCTTTCAAAACCTGATTACTGAAACAGTGACATATTGTTGTCAAATGTTGATGATGACCAAGCACTCATTAAATTGGCAATATGATATTACAATACAAAAGCCATTTTCCCCTATTTCATTTGTATTTTAAATCACAAGAGTGGCCATTTTTACATGAAATTGTCACCATGTGCAATTATTTTATCTGCCATTCAAACAGAACCTTTTGTACATCGTTGTCATTTCTACATCTTTTTAAGTTGTTGGTGAAGTTGATGAATTCAGTATCCTTTGGGAAGTCAAAAGTAATTCCTCTTCCATAAAGGAGAAAACACACCAAACTTTTAAATATCTCCAATTTGAAAACCAAATAGAATGGATGGAATGGAATGGAATGGAATGGAATGGAAGGGAAGGGAAGGGAAGGGAAGGGAAGGGAAGGAAAGGAAAGGAAAGGAAAGGAAAGGAAAGGAAAGGAAAGGAAAGGAAAGGAAAGGAAAGGAAAGGAAAGGAAAGGAAAGGAAAGGAAAGGAAAGGAAAGGAAAGGAAAGGAAAGGAATATATTTTTTTATTGGCCAAGTGTGATTGGACACACAAGGAATTTGTCTTCGGTACATAAGCTCTCAGTGTACATAAAATACATTGATCAAGAATCATAAAATACAACACAGTGATTCTCATGGGATATTAAATAAGCAATCAAATCGTAGTAGGAAACTAAATAAAACAACATAAATCATAAAGATAAAAGCAACAAGGTTATAGTCATAAGCAGGAGGAGATAGGTAATAGGAAGTATGAGAAGAATAAAAGTAATACATTCTTAATAATAATTTGATAGTGTTGTGGGAATTAGTTGTTTAGCAGACTGATGGCACATGGGGAAAAAATTGTTTGTGTCTAGTTGTTCTGATGTGTGATGCTTTTATACTTTTATACTTATCACTAGGTTCTTCCACTTTCTCAATGCAATGACCCCTGTTTCCATGGATATTGGAAAAAGGGGATTGAGGGACATCAGTTTTGCTGCTATGATTGTGTTCCATGCCCAGAAGGGAAGATTTCAAACCAAAATGGTAGGGTAAACATTCTTACAATTTTCATTAGACTTAAGCAAACTTTAATAAATTGCTCGGATGAATACCATTAATAGGGTGATTTTCAATAATATAGAATGCAAAGTTGAAAAAAAAAATCCTTGATTTTTCTGACCCATCGCGACCCCATGGACCACATCCCTCCAGGCCTTCCTGTCCTCTACCATCCTCTGGAATCCATTTAAACTCATGCCTGCTGCTTCAGTGACTCCATCCAGCCACTTCATTCTCTGTCCTATCCTTCTTTTGCCCTCAATCGTTCCCAGCATTAGGCTCTTCTCCAGTGAGTCCTTCCTTCTCATTAGGTGGCCAAAGTATTTGAGTTTCATCTTCAGAATCTGGCCTTCTAAAGAGCAGTCTCCTCTAGGTCTGACTTGTTTGTGCGCTTTGCAGTCCAAGGGACTCTCAGGAGTCTTCTCCAGCACCATAGTTCAAAGGCCTCAATTCAATTTGTTACTGAATGGTTTGCCTTGGATTCAAACTGAGATCATTCTGTCATTTTGGGGATTGTATCCCAATATTGCTTTTCCTACTCTTTTATTGATTATGAAGGCTACTCCATTTCTTCTGAGGGATTCTTGCCCGCAGTAGTATACCTGATGGTCATCTTAATTAAATTCACCCATTCCTGTCCATTTTAATTTCCTGATTCCTAAGATGTCGATGTTCCGTCTTTTCATCTCTTGTTTGATGACATCCAGCTTGCCTTGATTCATGAATCTTACATTCCAGGTTCCTATGGAGAAAAAATCTTTACAGCATCGGACTTTCCTTTCACCACCAGATGCATCCACAGCTGAGCTTTGGCCCAGTCGCTTCACTCTTTCTGGCACTACTAGCCCTCTGCTGTTCCCCAGTAGAATATTTCACACCTTCCAACCTGAGGGGCTCATCTTGCGGTCTCATATCTTTTTTCCTTTTGGTACTGTCCATGGGGTTTTCATGGCAAAGATACTGGAGTGGGTTGCCATTTCTTTCCACATCGGATCACGTTTTATCAGAACTCTCTGCAATGACCTGTCCATCTTGGCTGTCCCTGCACGGCATAGCTCAGTGATGGCAAACCTTTTTGGCATTCTGTGCCAAAAGTCTGAGCGCACGAGCGCTGTCACACTCCTGCGTGCCGGAACTCATAATGCAATGCCTGGCCTAACCTCTCTTTTAAACTGCTTTTAAGTTTTCAATTTTAAATTTGTCTTATAAATTTGCGGTGTTTTAAATTTTGTTTTCTGGGCCAAATTATTTAATTGTATTTTAATGGTTTTTTAACACTTGTATTATATGTATTTTATCTTTTGGCTGTTCACCGCCCTGAGTCCTTCGCGAGTAGGGTGGTATACAAATTTAATAAATAATAATAATAATAATAATAATAATAATAATAATAATAATAATAATGATGATGATGCACGCCCCCATTTACGCATGTGTGCATGACACCCCCCATGCTCCCTCTACACATGTGCCCACACTGTGCATGTGTGCCCCCCCAATGCCCCCCCCTTTTTCAAGTGGGCCGGCATACCTCTTACCAGAGGACAACTAGGTAGCAGACTGTTCCCTGGTGAAACAGCTGTTCTCCGCCTGGAGTATGGCACTGCCAAGATGGCGGGGCCGAGACTGCCCCCGAGGAAGCTCCAAACACATGGCTTGCCTGGGCTCCTTCCCACTGGGAGCTGCAGGCCAAGCAGGTGGTGGACAGGGACTGGCTGCACCTATCACCACCTAAATGGAAAGCCCAAAGAGGGGCATCCTAGATGTGTATGCTGCCCTCAGTGCTTCCCCAATACCTGCCTGCTGCCACCGATGCTGCTCTTTGCCTGCTTCCCCAGCTCCTCTTCTCTAAATGAGCACTCGGCAGCTGGGAAAAACAGGAGCCGCCACATTCGCCCAGCTCTGCCCTGCAATTCTGCTCAGCTCAAGTTCATGGAAATCATGTGGCGGCCCTTCCTGAAACTTTTGGAGGGAACTGGCTCTGAGACCGGGAGGCAGTCTTTGGCAGAGCCAGCCCGAAGGGGAACTGAAAAGAGAGGGGCTTTTCCCTTCTTCCGCCTTGCTCATGGGCTGTGGGGTTTGGGGTGGCTCTAGAGCCTGAATTTGTTTGGCTGATGATCGGGCAACTCCAGAACTTCCTGCTAAACGTGTTAATTCTCTTGCCTGTCTTCTACCCCATTTAAAAGAGCCGCGCTTTTAGGGGGCAGAGTTCTGACTAAAGAGCTGTGCTTGCGGAGAAGAGGAGGTGGAAACTGAACTTAAAAGTTCTCTCCCAGAACTGCTGGGCTGTGTAGCACGAAAGCGGTGGCTCCTGGTTTTCCCAGATGCCGAGCGCTCACTTAGAGAAGAGGAGCTGGGGAAGAAGCCAAAGTGCAGGGGGGGGGGGTTCAGTTTCTCCTCCATCGAATCCTAGCTGCCTCCTACCTTCTCCGATCTCCAAAGTTTCTCCCCCACTGAATGCTTCCTGCCTTCCATGCCTCCTCCAATCTTTGCAGTTTCTCACCCCATCGTGTCCTAGTTTTCTCCTGCTTTCCTGCCATGGAGAGGCATCTGCAGAGGGGGGAACCTGCAGAGATCAGGGAAGGCCCTGCCCCCATGTATGCATGGCAGAGACCCAAAGACCAGCTGGCCGATGGGAGGTGCGCGCATGTGCAGTGAAGCTGGGCTGGGGCGACAGCTGGCGTGCCGGCAGAAAGGGCTCTGTGTGCCATAAGTTTGCTATCATGGGCATAGCTCATAGCTTCATTGAGCTATGCAAGCCCCTTCGCTACGACAAGGCAGTAATCCATGAAGGGGTCATTAGACTTAAGCAAACTTTAATAAATTGCTCTGATGAATACAATTAATAGGGTGATTTTCAACAATATGGAATGCCTAGCTATAGAATATTCTTGATTTTCCTTCCAGATATGGATGACTGTTTTGAATGTTCAGAAGATCATTATCCAAATAAAGAAAAGAAAGGCTGTATCCTGAAACTTCTGGTCTTTCTAACTTTTAAAGAAACCTTAGGAATTGGTTTATCCTCAGCAGCTCTTTGTTTCTTCTTCTTGACAACTTGGGTACTTGGAACTTTTATTAAGCACCAGGATACTCCTGTTGTCAAAGCCAACAACCGGTCCCTCACCTACACCCTGCTTGTCTCTCTTCTGCTCTGTTTTCTCTCCTCTTTCTTCTTCCTCAGCCCACCTAGCAAAGTGACCTGCCTTCTCCGACAATCAATGTTTGGTGTCACTTTCTCAGTGGCCATTTCTAGTGTACTGGCCAAAACTATCACCGTGGTTGTGGCTTTCATGGCCACGAAACCTGGTTCTCAGATGAGGAAGTGGGTGGGGAAAAGATTGGCCTTTTCTATTGTCCTCTCATGCTCTCTCTTACAAGTATGCATTTGTATTCTTTGGTTATCGACATTTCCTCCATTCCCTGAGTTGGACATGTACTCAGAGCTCCAAGAAATGATTTTACAATGCAATGAGGGGTCAGCTTTCTTCTTCTACTGTGTCTTGGGCTACATGGGTGTCTTGGCCATCGCCAGCTTTATTGTGGCTTTCCTTGCCCGTAAATTACCCGACAGCTTTAACGAAGCCAAGTTCATCACCTTCAGCATGTTGGCCTTTTGCAGTGTGTGGATCTCCTTCTTTCCAGCCTACCTGAGCACAAAAGGCAAAGCCATGGTAGCTGTGGAGGTCTTCTCCATCTTGTCCTCCAGCGCTGCATTACTGGGATGCATATTCCTGCCAAAATGCTACATCATTGTTTTCAGGCCTGACCTCAACCACAGGGAGAATCTCACAAAAAGAAATTAGTACATCATGTGGTATTTCTGGCTCAGAGAAGTTGCTGCAAAAAGAAATAGAAAGAATGCTCTTTATAGGAAACATATACTGTATAAAACTATAGAAACATAGGAGTGTTTATTTCTGTCAAAGAACAATTTGTGTATGATATTTATGATTGTTAAGATTTATTATGATTGCCCATTTTAAAAGATGTGTTTGCTGTGTTATGACCATTTTCCAAGATTCCTTAACCAAATCCTTTCTCCTTTTCAAAACATCTATTGAACCAAATTTTGGTCATCTAGCTTTCTTATTTCTTTCTGCTGACCATCCGTTGAATAGAGTCCTCTTTAAGCAATAAATCAGGTTATCTGAACCTTCATGGATGCACCTGTTTTCTTTTTCTTCCTGAGATTAATCTCCACCCCCCAAATTTATTTACTGGGGAGTGAAGTTAGAATTAAATGCTAGGCTCCATTGCCTCTTTTCTCCTTTATCTACTCCATCAACTAAATATCTGTAATGAATACAGAAATCCTGCATGTTAGTTTATGGGATTTTCACTTCTGTTGATCAATGAAAATAAAATGAAAACTGATAGTGAAAGGAAGGGATGTGTGTGTGAGAGAGACGTCAACAGAATTTTTAAAAAATGTCGGAACAACTTTGCTCTCTTTGGAAATTTTGAGGAATAAATGACCACAGATTTTACTATGGAGTTAAACTTCTTCTTGAATTGGTCCACATAGGGTTTGAAACCCACAGAAAGATCTAAGGCTGCAGGCATTTCCAAATAGAAGAAAAAGTGTATTTCTTGCTCATGGATAACTCAAGTAAAAATGTCACCCAACCCTTAAACATCGTGGAAACAATAGAAGCTCCCTTCTATAAGGATCTGGAAGGAAATGATAGAAAACTTCTTAAAATGAGAGAATGCCACAATATCTATGCATCTTAATGCTATGCAATGGAAGGTGAATTGTATGTATCATTCATTGTAAAAAAATAAAAATAAACAAATTTAAAAAATCAAGTGTATTTTCTAAAATATACGCCCTCTGTACATTTTATTAGCACTTGTGCATTTCAAAAAACATTTAAACATCGGCCACTTATTCTCTCCTCAAAAACAAAATCATTGTCTCCTACAGGAATCACAGTATTTTCTTAATTAGGAAAAAAACATCTGAAATAAGACTGAACAGAAGGCTATTTCAATTCAACAACAATCAACATATCTTGAACCCCAGGGAGATTGGCAGAAGGATAATAATGGCTGTATGTCAGAGTCATGGCCACAAGCTTCCTCTCTCTGTTCTCTGCCAGAATATCTCTTCAAACCCTGATAACATTCAAGACACCAAATTTGAAATCTCACGGATCTCAAAATACCCAATGGTGGGTTTTCTGATTAGGTGCACTCTCAGATATAAACCTTGAATTAATCACTGTATTAGCTATTGGAATAATACAACCTTTTCTGTAGGATAGGATGAAAGACTGAAGAGTGAAGATGTTGCTCCTTCTATTGTTCCTGGTGAAGAAAATAGTGACTCTGAGCTGCCCTGCAAGTGACGCTTTCCTTGTTCCACACGAGTGGTACCAACCTGGTGACCTCGTCATTGGTGGGGTGGTGTCCCACATACTTTACAATCTTTATGAAATCAATTTTAAGGAACATCCTTGTATAGCATCTTATGACATACCAACGTAAGGATTTTTTGCCCCTAATCTTAATCAGTTTTCCCAAAATTGCTTATGAAAGTAATGTAGGCTATATATCTAATCTAAGTCTACGTCTTTCAAATGTTTCTAGTTATGGGAGAATAAACAATTTTCTTTACTTTATGGTAAACTATTTGTCATGTAATGTATGAACCTTGGGTGCAAAACATCTTTTGAAAAACATTTATCAGACTTAAGATATTTTTTTTTTAAAAAAAGTAATCAGCTTGTCACTCTGAATAAAAGATACATACAATAAATGACTGACACATACTGCAATTATTCATACTTTATTTTGGGAGAAACATGTTAGAAATTAAATGTGGTACCACGAAAGAAACGCTATTTTTTATTTCTTATAGCACATATTTGTTGCAAATCATAGAAATACTGAAGAAAAAGCAAATTATTCAGCAATGTTAGAAAATCTATTACATTCCAACTTTCATCACAGAAAGAAATAGTTGTTATTCATATAAAAATGGTGCCAGCTAATGAGAATTGTTAACTTCCTTTTCCAACTGGGGTATTGAAACCATTTGCAGTATAATAATGAAGTTCTACCAACACATCCTTGCCTTGGCTTTTGCTGTGAAGGACATCAATGAGGACTCCCAGATCTTACCTAACGTCACTCTCGGGTTCCACATCTATGACAGTTACTATCATTCAAGGATGACCTATCGCACTACTCTAGACCTCCTTTTCAAATCCCAGGAATTTGTCCCTAACTATAAATGTGATAGCCAGAAGAATCTCATGGCCATCATTGGAGGATTGGATTTTGTCACATCGTCACATATAGCTGAAATTATAGGATTCTTCAAGATTCCACAAGTAAGTCATGAAAAGGATGGGAAGAAAATTCTTAATCTTATTGTTCTTATGGAACAATTAACGCTCATCAAAGATTAGGCTTAGGTTTCTGTTAAGACGTTCTGCATTGCTTAAAGTCTATTACTTCATTCATTTCTGAAACTACAATGCCCGATACAGGAAGTGAGTATCAGTTCCTGAGCCATGGTGGCCCTGTGGTTAGAGTGCAGTACTGCAGGCTACTTCTGCTGCCTGCAATTTGGCAGTTCAAATCTCACCAGGTTCAAGGTTGACTCAGCCTTCTATCCTTCCGAGATGGGCAAATAAATACCCAAATTGTTGGGGGCAATATGCTGACTCTGTAAACTGCTTAGAGAGGGCTGTGAAGCACTGTAAAGCGATATATATATCTAAGTGCTATTGCTGTTGCTATCAATATCCATTGATATCCAATAGCCATTCAAATATCATATATTTGAATGGCTTCTATTAAAACAATTGATCCAGTACATAAGTTTGAAATAGTTCCAAGATATTTGTTTCTATATTCTTTAAAGAATGCTAGGGGAAAATGTTGCTTGGATGTATTTTATATGAAAACAAGGTAGGAAAATTAAATTTGAACTAAAGACTCAACAGAACACTGTTGAATTTTCTTTCAGCTGACATGCGGCTCATTACCCCAAGAGGAGTTTGAGAGCAGTAAACTCTCTTCACTTTATTTCATGGTCCCCAAAGAGGACCATCAGTACATTGGGATTGTCCTACTGCTTCATCATTTCAGGTGGACGTGGATTGGGATATTTTCTGTTGATAACAACAATGGAGAAAATTTCTTGCAGAAAATGCAGCCCTTAATTTCAGAGAACGGAATCTGCTCAGCGTTCATAGAAAGGCTTGCTCAACAATTCCACTTGGAAAGATTCTCAGAACTTTATCACACAATCTCCATTATTTCCATTAATGTGATGAAGAGCAAAGCTAATGTGTTTCTTGTCTATGGAGAAGCCTGGACAATTATATGGCTAAGAATGATCATATATGAAGTAAATCCTGAAAGCAAGGAGACTCCATTATTAAGAAAGGTGTGGATCATGAGTGCACAGATTGATTTTGCATTATCAGGCATTCAAATCACATCAGATCTCAAGATGTTCCATGGGGCTCTTTCCTTCACTGTTCACTCAAGAGCAGTTGTAGGTTTCAAGGAATTTCTTCAGACCATAAATCCTCTTTCAAACTACAGAGATGGGTTTCGGCAAAATGTTTGGGAACAATCCTTTGATTGTTCATTTCCAAAAGCAGAGTTACAAGATATACACAGTAGGAAATGCACTGGGGAGATGAAGCTGGAGGATCTTCCTGCACCTATATTTGAAATGGAAATGACTGGCCGAAGCTACAGTGTCTTCAATGCTGTTTATGCTGTGGCTCAAGCTTTGCAGGCTCTACACATGTTGGGTTTTAATAGAAAGAAAACTATGTTGGGTAAAAAAACTGATCTTCCAAATCTGCAGGCTTGGCAGGTATTCTCTTTGAATTGGACTCTTCTTTTATTTCAATGAACAGTTTGACGCAGAATTATCTTTTGAACCCATTGTGGAAACTCTTAATATTTTCTGCATGTGGAATCAAGTATGAGAAAAATATAGAAATGAGAAAGAATTTATTGACAGTGAGAACAATTAATTGGTGTAAAAACTTGCCTTCAGAAATACTAGGTCCTCCATAATTGGAGATTTTTTTATGAAGAAATTGGAGAGTCACTTGTCTGAATTGTTGTAGGGTCTTCTCCTTGGGCAGGATGTTCTATTAGAAGACCTCCAATGTCCCTTCCAACTCATTTATACTGTTCTGTGTCAAATAGATAGAGAAAAATCAGTTTCTGTTATTATTCTGTCATTCAGGTGTTCTGCTTTTGTGGTCATCCAGAAACTGCTATAAAAATCATGGTTTAGGTGTCGTTAGGAGTTATTTAATAAATCAACATAGCTTGCACAATAATAGTTAAAATGATAATTTAGATTACTTGTCATTGTCTCCTCCAAAAATAATAAATTCTCCAAGAACTTTTTGTGTGGCTCATGAACTTTTCATGAGTAACAGCTTAGCTTTCTGTCTCTATCAGATATTTAGGGGAATGAAGTGATAGTCCTTCTTAGATGTAGCATCCGTTGTATGAAATAAAACTATGTTATAATCTCTACCTCTCATCTGTCAATCAAACAATGCTTGAGTCTCAGATTGTAAAATCTGGCTAAAAGAAATTAGTCAGAATTGAAAATGTTGTTCCCTTCTCTATTATTTTGCTTTCAATCACCTCTCTTTTATTCCCTTTCAAGTAGCTCCATTCATTTCTTAAAGGCATTTCTTTCAACAATTCAGCTGGGGAGAGAGTGTTCCTAAATGAGAGAGGAGAAGCAACAGGTGGATTCGACATCACCAACTTGATCACTTTTCCAAACAGATCCTTTCAGAGAGTTAGAGTTGGAAAGCTGGATCTTCAGGCTGCAAAAGGGAAGGAGTTATTCATTGATGAAGATGTGATTTTCTGGAACCCAACTTTTAACCAGGTTTTGAATTATTGTGTCTAACATGCTTTAATCCATTATGATCTGATACTGAACATAATTCCTTTAGAAATCTGATTTCCGGGTTGTTGAAATAATCACTGACACACTCTGTTCAAATGTTCTTGATTATCAAGCACTCATCAAACATATTACAATACAAAAGCCATGTTTGCACACATGGTTTGCATTTGCTTTTGAAATCACAAGAGTGGCCATGTTTCCATGAAATTGTCACCCTGTGCAATTATTTCCTCTCCCTGCCCTTCAAACAGGACCTTTTCTACATCACTGTCCTTTCTACAACTTTTTAAGTTGCTAATGAAATTGATAAATTCAGCATTGTTTTAGGAAGTCAAAAATAATTTCCTTGCATATTTGATAAAAATTACAAATTGTTTTAAATATCTGCCTTTTCAAAACCTTTTACGATAATCACCAGGTTCTTCCACTTTCTCGATGCAATGACCCTTGTTTCCCTGGATCCTGGAAGAAAGGGATTGAAGGAGATCAGTTCTGCTGCTATGACTGTGTTCCCTGCCCAGAAGGGAAGATTTCTAATCAAAATGGTAGGGTAGAATTTTTACTATTTTTTGTTAGCCTTAAGCAAACATTAATAAACGACTTGATGCATAAAATTAATAAGATGATTTTCAGTATTATAGAATGCATAGACGATAAAACTCATTTACTTTTCTTCCAGATATGGATGACTGTTTCGAATGTTCAGAAGATCGTTATCCAAATGAAGAAAAGAATGGATGTATCCCGAAACTGCTGATCTTTCTAACTTTTGAAGAAACCTTAGGAATTGGTTTAACCTCAGCAGCTCTTTGTTTCTTCTTCTTGACATCTTGGGTACTTGGAACTTTCATTAAGTACAGGGATACTCCCATTATCAAAGCCAACAACCGGTCCTTAACCTACACCCTCCTTGTCTCTCTTCTGCTCTGTTTTCTCTCCTCTTTGCTCTTCCTCAGCCAACCTGGCAAAGTGACCTGCCTTCTCCGACAACCAACTTTTGGCATCACCTTCTCAGTGGCCATTTCCAGTGTACTGGCCAAAACCATCACTGTGGTTGTGGCTTTCATGGCCACTAAACCAGGATCTCAGATGAGGAGATGGGTGGGGAAAAGATTGGCTTTTTCTATTGTACTTTCCTGCTCCATTATCCAAGTATGTATTTGTATTCTTTGGTTGTCGACATCTCCTACATTCCCTGAGTTGGATATGAAATCAGAGCTCCAAGAAATGATTTTACAATGCAATGAGGGGTCAGCTTTCTTCTTCTACTGTGTCTTGAGCTACATGGGTATCTTGGCCATCGCCAGCTTTATTGTGGCTTTTCTTGCCCGTAAATTACCTGACAGCTTTAATGAAGCCAAGTTCATCACCTTCAGCATGTTGGCCTTTTGTAGTGTGTGGATCTCCTTCTTTCCAGCCTATCTGAGCACAAAGGGAAAAGCCATGGTAGCTGTGGAGGTCTTCTCCATCTTGTCCTCCAGTGCTGCTTTACTGGGATGCATATTCCTCCCAAAATGCTACATCATTGTTTTGCGGCCTGAGCTAAACCACAGACAGCAACTAATAAAGAGGAATTAGTTCCCTATATGATCTTTCTGGCTTTGAGAAATTGCTGACAAAAATAAATAAATAAAGAGAGAATGATTTTTTGCTGTCCATAGAAGACATATAGAAGTCATTAATTCTGAAAACAGAGGATTGATGGAGGATTATCCTGACAACTAAGATTTATTATAGTTGCCAATTGCAAAAGAAATGCTCATGATGCTACATTTGCAATCATTCTCCAAGATTCTTTAATTAAACACCTTCTGTCTTTCAACACCCCAGCAAGGCATTGAGAATCCAGCTCTCATGTTAGAAGATTAAAGATATTGAATCAAATCATAACCAGTGTTTCCTGTTTCCTTATTTATTTATGTAGGAAATTTATATAGTCACCTACTTGCTCACAACCAATCGAGGCAGCTTACTGGCAATAAAAATCAATATAGAAAATAATAAAAAAAAACTATATCCCCCTCTGGCAGCAACACACAGTCAAATAAGCCATTTGATGGGCTTCATCCCACTCTGGGTTCCTTAGGCCTGCTGGCAAAACCAGGCCTTCAGGGCCTTTCATAACTTTGTCGAAGTCGGGGACAGTCTAACTTCTGAAGGGACGATGCTCCAGAGGGTAGAGCCACCATGGAGAAGGCCCTTCTTCTGGGTTCCACCCAATGTACCTCCTTACGGAATGGGACTTTGCCATTTTTATGGTTTTTATATTTACTATTTATAAATGATTTCATAAATGTAGTAGAAAGGGACACACATTTTGACACTACTATCAGGAATGAGCTTCCCCCAGAGATTCAGAGGATCCCGGACCTACGCACCTTCCGCCGCGCTCTTAAGACCCTTTTATTTCGCCAGGCAGGCCTGGCCTGATTCCCCTTTTTTAAAAATGTTATAAATTTTAATTCGTTTTAATATTTTTACAGCCAAATTTATTTAATTGGGTTTTAATTGGGTTTTAAATGTTATATTTGTATGTTTTATTTATGGCTGTTCACTGCCCTGAGTCCTTCGGGAGGAGGGCGGTATACAAATTAAATAAACTGAAACTGAACATTTTATGAATATGTATTTAACACGGTATCAGGGGGATATCCTTTTTACATAGGCCTGGGGTCTTTGAAATGTGAACGTTATAGTTTCTGAAATATAATTTTTTAAAAAAATCATGCTCACTCTCTATTTATCTACCTATTACCAGTGTAACCTATTCTTTTAATAATACAAAAGAATTAGTGAAGGGAAATGAAATGTATTCTTCCTTCCATCTCACCCTTTACTACAAGCTTATGCTGACTAATTTTTGATTCTTTTGAATAATTGTTAAAGAGTAATGATTATCTCACATGTAATGGATTTTTGCACGTTATCGAGAATCAATTACCACAAGATGCGCAACCACAAAAAGTTGCTAAATTAATAAATGTGTTATTAAAAGATGTTAGATATTTTTGTGGCCTTTGGCAACTGCATGAAATAGAAACCTGGCAAAATCCATTAGAAATGGGGATATGATTAAGCATAGTTTTATGAAACTGGATTAACATGCAGCAACATGCCCCCTGGGGAGAGCCTTCTCTGTGGGGGCACCTACTATCTGGAATGAGCTGCCCCCGGAGATTCGGAGATTTGGAGGATCCTGGACCTACGCACCTTCCGCCGCGCTCTCAAGACCTTCCTATTTCACCAGGCTGGCCTGGCCTAATTTTTCCCTCTTTCCTTTTTAATTAATGTAAATTTTAATTTGATCTTAAATTATGGGGTTTTTTTTAAATTGGTTTATGGCCAAACTGTTTAATTCGATTTTATTCTATTTTTAATATTTGTATTATGTGTTTTATCTCATGGCTGTTCACCACCCTGAGTCCTCCAGGAGTAGGGCAGTATATAAATCAAATAAAACTCAAACTCAAACTCAACCATCCTTAGAATTGATAAACAAGATCCTAATGTTCATGTAGATTTTGCATCTCAGGATCAACAACCAACAATAAATATCTATGGAGATTCTTAGTCATCCAGGTCATGGTTGTCCCAAAAGTGATTTTTCAAAAGGCAACTGGACTTTCTTGGTTTTTTCTTGAAGATGTTTCTGATTCTGACCAAGAACGGAAGAAGATTCTTGGATGAGAAGTAAAATATCTTTGAGCAACAACCAAGGAAGTCCAGTTGCCTTTTGAAAAGTCACTTTTGGGACGATCAACAATGAAAGAACCAGCACTCAGGAAATATGTTGCAGAATATAATTTGTTAAGGTAGCAATGAAAATTTCAGAGAAGACATTCAAGTATCCCCATGTGACAATATACATGATGATAAGGATTCAATGGAGAACACACAACCTATTGAAACAGAGCCATGAAAATTCTGACAATCACAACCAGCAACCACAATTTTTCTTTTCTTTGAGTATCAGTTCCATATTTTCTACTCTGGTTTGTAGCTTTGGAGTTTCCTGCTCAAAAAAGATCCCTGCAGTCTGTCAACTGGCGAAGCGTCCCTGACCTGTTCTCAAGTTGCCATGGGGCGGGGGGGATTTCTAGGACTTTTAGTCCTAGACTTTTCATTCTCCTCAGGCGTTTCTCCTCAGGTGATTCTCCATCTGTTCCATTTGAAATACTAGGTGGATATTTCACACTGAAATCCTAGCATTGAATTTAGTGAGACTTACTTTCGAGTAAACCAACTGTTTCTCCCTCTATTGGGGAGGACAGAGGAAGGAAGGAAGGAAGGAAGGAAGGAAGGAAGGAAGGAAGGAAGG
>WNWU01000143.1:230899-245958 GCA_012654045.1 Ptyas mucosa
AGGAAGGAAGGAAGGAAGGAAGGAAGGAAGGAAGGAAGGAAGGAAGGAAGGAAGGAAGGAAGGCATTTTGGCAAATTCTTTTACACCTCTCTCCTTTGGCTGGATTTCTATTACATCCCCTCTAGCCAATTGGTTGGGGGTTAACTGTCACAGAGGGCGGAACACCCAGGATGAACCCTCTTTCTGTGAATGGGCCGTGTCAAAGGGTGTGGGACGAAGGGGCCGGTGGTCCATTCCCCAGGGCTAATGACTGGAGGCATGCCAGCTGAGGAGATAAGTCGGAGGAGAATCGCCTGAGGAGAAACGCCTGAGGAGAATGAAAAATCAGAGACTAAAAGTTCCGGGGCAAGGGGGGATGGGAAAGCGAGCTTCACAGCTGCATCAAGGACTTGGTATCTCAGTCCAAAGAAAGCCATTTCTATCCATACGCCAAGGACGTCTCCATGGAAATACCCGAGTGACTTTTACAACCAGCCAAACTGCTTCGTTGGGGAATGTGGCTGATAAAACATACTAGGGGGAGGGGGAAACAGGGTCAGAGGCAATGCAAGAATTAACTGAGGTCAGAGTTGGCTCCACCTCATCAGTGCCGACATGAAGCTCCTAATAAATAACTGGATTTCTTTTGAAGTTTGGCTTGAGGCTCATGAACTAATTAGAGCATCTGTCGGAACCCTGACACATTCACTTATAAGTGAAATGTTTGATTTGATAGCCAGTGTCAGATTTGAGAGGAAGTTTGGTCTAGTGATTTAGGCACCAGGTTAGAAAGTGGGAGGTTATGAGTTCAAGCCTAACCTTAGCCATGAAAATCCACTAGTTAACTTTGAGCCAGTCACACCCTCTCTCAGCCCAACCCACCTTCTTGCTTTTGTGGGGAAAATAGGAATAACAGAGTTGAAGGTCTTTTAGTGCAAAATCCTACACCATTTCAGACAAAACGTTACCCCATCTCTCCTTAAAAACCTCCAGTGATGGAGCACTTACAACTTCTGGAGGCAGGCCATCCCATTGATTAATGATTCTCACTGTCAGGAAATTTCTCCTTAGTTCTAGATTGGTTCTCTGCTTGATTAGTTTCCACCCATTGCTTCTTTTCCTGCCTTCAACTACTTTGGAGAATAGGTTGATCTTTTTTTCTTTGTGGCAGCCCCTGAGATATTGGAAGACTGCTATCATATATATCCTATCCTATCCCATCCCATCCCATCCCATCTATCATATCATATCATATCATATCATATCATATCATATCACACCATATCATATCATATATCATATCATATCTATCACATGCTATAATAGGAGGAGGAAGGTATGTTAAATATCTTCTCTGCTTTGAGTTATTAGTAAAAATAATACAACTCAGGACACAAATAAAATAAGTAAATAAATAAATAAAGATGTGGAGGGGTAAATTTATTAAACTCAAAACAATGGGTAATGCTACTTTCTGAATATCAGCATAAATGTTGTTATCATTTCATTCTTCAACATTCTTTGACTGTAAATGTGAATAAAATCTCCAAAACATTTTTGTGGCTTTTTTGTCAGTCCTTAATATGTAAAAAATGTGTCTTCTTCTGTACTAAAAACTCTATTCATTTTATAAGGAAAATGGGAACCCTGCTCCATTGTGAGGAATAACCATTAATTTCAACACTTGAGGCTGTTTTTAATTGCCAACGTCCCTTAGTTTACTTTTATTAGCATTTGCTCATTTGAGCAAAAAGTTAAACCTTCAGTTGAATCACTTATTCTCTCACCAAAAACAAAATAATTATCTCCTACAGGAATCACCGTATTTTTTTTTTTAGCTAAGCATCAAGACTCTACATAAAGGTATTTAAATTCAGTAAGAATTACGGTATCTATTTGGTTCTATAGTAACTCTTGAACCCCAGGGAGTTTGGCACAAAGGGATAAATATGGCTCCGTCAGATTCATTGCTACAAGTTTTCTCCCTCCTTTCTTCTTTTTAAAAACATCTGTTCAATCCTAGAGATAGTCAGTATACAAATTTGCACACACAAGGAACTTCAAATAAAAAATGATGGGATTTCTGATTAGGTGCATTATCAGATATCAACCTTGGCTATTAATCATTGAATGAACCACTGAAATACAAACTTCCTTATCGACAGGAGACACAAAAATATTTTCACTATGACAAATGCCTGAAGATGTTGTTCCTTCTGATGCTCTTGGTACAGAAAGTAGCTACTCTGAGCTGCCCTGCGACTGATGCTTTCCCGATTCCCCATGAGTGGTACCAGCCTGGTGATCTCATCGTGGGTGGGATGGTGTCTCAGATAATTCACTCCTTTTTTGAAATTGAATTTAAGGAACATCCATCTCTAAAACCTTATGCTTTAACAGAGTAAGGATTTTTTTTCTCTCCATTCATTTTCTGATCTTAGCCAGATCTCCCATAATTGCTTATTTGACTAATAGCTCTTTGAGAATAAATGCATGGTTTTGTATATAAACTTACACTTGTTTCCTTGTCTTTCAAATTTATCAGATTGTGGGAAAACAAATCATTTTCATTGGGTTAAAATCTTAATCATGAAATGTGTGAAACTATTCTGCAATAAGTCTTTTGGAGAACATTTAGGGAGTTTAAGATAATTAAAACTATCTGGTCTGTGCAGTCACTCCTCCCATAACTTACATGTATTAAAAGTGTGATATTTGCTGGTAGTATTCTATTTTGTGCCAAATTGATAGAAATAAATGTGAGAGCTTGAAAAAAAAATCACGACTTTGCTCTGTACTTATTTGTTGCAAATCATGGACACACTTTATATTGTTGAAAACTATAGAAATTATTGAGTGTTTTTACAAAGACTCTCATCTTCTCACTTACAACAGAGACAGAAATGGTTGCTACTCATATATCAATGCTTTCACCATAAAAGAATTGTCAACTTATTTTGTTCAATGGGGGTGTTTAAACTATTCGCAGTGTAATCACCAAATTCTACCAACATGCCCTCGCCTTGGCCTTTACTGTGAAGGAGATCAATGAGGACACCCAGATCTTACCTAACGTCACTCTCGGGTTCCACATCTATGACAGTTACAACAATCCAAGGATGACCTATCGCACCACTCTGGATCTGCTTTTCAAATCCCAGGAATTTGTCCCAAACTACAAATGTGATAGCCAGAAGAATCTCATGGCCGTCATTGGGGGACTAAGTCCTGATACATCATCCTTTATGGCAGAAAGTGTACATGTCTACAAAATTCCACAGGTAGTTTGGGGTGGAGTGAGAGAGAAAAATCTTTTGTAATTGATAGTAGATACTAGTTGCCTTTCTGCAGGAATTCAATTAAATACACGTTTATCACCCCTCATCTATTTTCCCCACAACTCAATAGATTGGCTCAAGGTAATCCAATGAAATCAAAATCTTTTATTACAATCATAAATGTGTTTTGACAGCCAACCAGCAATAGGTCACAACTCTTCTTACCACAATTTGCTTGGTGTAGGATAAAAGTAGTTTAGTGTAAAACTCAACTGTTTTTCTTAGCACTTGCTAAAGGATTGGTGCTGTAGGGTTTTTCTCTCTTTTCTCTCCCTTCTGCAATTGTTCCCAAAACTCAAAATGTTGGCTCAAAATAATCAGTCAAGAAACTCTAAATCTTTTATTGCAATCATAGATTAGAAAATTTAAATCACAAATTACAGTACAAAATTAATTTTATTTAAGAGGGACATCTAGTGTTGTGGTTTGACCAATATCTATTGTGAAATCTGGAATTGTTACAGTAGGAGGATAGGAAAGACTAGCTAGCGCATAGAACATAGAATAATAGAGTTAGAAGGGTCCTTGGAGATCTTCTAGTCCAATCCCCTCTTCAAGCAGGAGACCCTATATAGTTTCAGATAAATCACTGTCCAGTCTCTTTTTGAAAGCCTCCAGTGATGGAGCACCCAAATTTCTGAAAGCAAGTTGTTCCATTGGTTAATTGTTTTTGCAGTTAGGAAATTTCTCCTTAGGTTACTTCTCTCCTTGATTAGTTTCCATCCAGTGATTCTTGTCTTGCCTTTTGGTGCTTAAGGAAATAGTTTGACACCCTCCTCTTTGTAGGAGCCCCTCAAATATTGGAACACTGTTATTGTATCTCATGGTTTAAGGGAGGATCTCCTTTTAGCGATTTCCTGCCCATTCCCAACTCAAAGGTATCAGCATTTTCACTGTAGCCCTCAACTCAGTTCCAGATTCCACCAAGCACCTCACAATAGGTGACAACTTATCTTGGTATGTCTTCGTTGGGTCTCATAGTAATAACTGAATTTAAAACTCAACTGATTTGCCTGTTGAAGGGTTAGGGCTACATGGTACTTTTGGAGATCTCTAAAATAATTGTAGTAAATGAAGACACGATTAACCCAGAATCTCATGGGCATAGTCTTTCATGTGTAAGTATTTTATTTTATGTGCTACAAATAAGGGAAGAAGGTAAATCTAGCTCTCAAGAATACTTTCCTTAGGCTGAGAAGAGCTCACAATCTCAGATAGTTAACATGCTTCCAGATGTTCTAAGCAGATGAACATACTGGAAGTCTGTATGAGGAAACTGAGTGTGGTTGTAATCAAGTTATATTTCAGATGAGAAAATATTTCATCATGGGATTTTAATTGCTTCTCTTTTTCATCAGAATTGTCATAATCTATGTAGAATTGGACACAAACATTCAATGTATGGAGACCTTCATTAAGTTTCTAACCAGCAGTCTTCTTCGCATTTTCCCCATGAATAACGAATTTCTCTTTTTCGCTTGTTTAGTTGACTTATAGTTCCTTTGCCCAAGAAGACTTTCAGATTACTGAGTTATTTCCGCTTTATTGCATGGTCCCAAAAGAGGAGCACCAGTACGCTGGACTTATTCAACTCCTTCTCCATTTTGGATGGACGTGGATTGGACTCTTTGCTTCTGAAAATAAGGAAGAATGTTTTTTGCAAAAACTGCAGCCGTTGCTTTCACAGAACAGGATCTGTTTAGCTTTCACTGAAAACATTCCAGAACATCTTAACTTGGAAAATTTGTCAGAATTGTTAGATTCATTCTCAATTATTTCTGTTAAACTGTTAGATAAGAAAACAAATGTTTTTCTTGTCTATGGAGAAACCATCACAATAGTGTGGGTGAGAACTATCATGTTTCTACGTGATCCTGAAAATCAAGAGAGTGCATTATATAGGAAGGTTTGGATCCTGATGAATCCAATTGATTTCATTCTGATGGGAACTCAAAGGAGTTGGGATCTCCAGATGTTCCATGGGGCTCTTTCCTTCACTGTGCATTCAAGAGACATTCAAGGATTTAAAGAATTTCTTCAAGCCATCAAGCCTTCTACCCGCAAAGATGAATTTCTTCAACATGTTTGGGGGCGATTGTTCGAATGTTCATTTTCAAATACAGAATTATCTGAAACTTGTACTGGAGAAGAGAATTTGGAGAATCTGCCTTCACCTTTTTTTGAATTTCAGATGACTGGCCAAAGTTACAGTATCTACAATGCTGTTTATGCAGTGGCACATTCTTTGCATGAGACAGTGAGATCAAAATCCCAACCAAGAAAGATTCGAAGGGTTGAATTTCCAAATCTGCTGTCTTGGCAGGTAATCTTTCCATGCCACACCTATCATAAATTTCAATGATTATCCACAATCATTCACAATCAATCAATCATAAATCAATGCCTGGAATGTGCTACGTAACTCTGTGGTTTCTTCCCCAAACCCCAAAAACTTTATCTTTAGACTGTCTACTTTCAACCTCAGCCTATTCTTTTTTTTTTGTAAAAGTTTTTTTTTATTTTTTACACAGACAAACAAAGAAGCAAACAATGCATTTTTTCTGAACAGAGTATTGGCCGAGTCACAAATTTATACAATTGTTAGTTATCTCCAACACAATTTATATATTTTAATTTTTGCCATAATTTTTATTTTATTTTCCTAGTTTCTTCTAATAACCAATATACCATTCACCCTAATCTCTAATCTTAATCAAATTAAATTTTTCCCTTACTTTCTCCAAGTTAAAACCCTCAAATTTGAAAGCAATCATTTTTCTAATAATTAACCTTAACTCTAAATCATCCTATTGAAATATTTCCCCATTGCATCCTTTTCACAATATAATATAATGTCCAGTATTTCCCTAAATTCCCTTATTCTAATCACAAATATTTTTCTTTGTCAATTTATCCAAATATTACAATCCAATATCTTACTAAAAGTCACTTAAATATATAACATTACAATCATTCATTTCTTTTCCATTGCTTTTTCAGTTATACAGTACATGCAATCCCTTCTTATGAAGCAATAAACCAAATTATTTTGCATAATACATTATCATAAATCTTACTACAATTCATTTATAATTCTATTTCTCAATTCTCATTATTTTTTAATGTAAATCCAATTTTCGATTGCTTTTTCAAATATATATATTTTCTATACCTCTTCAACAATATCTTAATCACTTCTTATTAAACAGTAAATCTAATTAATTTTCATAATACAATATCGTTTCCAATTTTTTAGTTAAATTCCAAAGTTACAATTAAAAATATTCCAAATATTACAATCTCATATATTGATCTTATTTGTATTTATAAATCTTATTTCAATTCATTTATAATTCAAAGTAATTATCCGTTGCTTTGTATTACAATCTCAGCTGTTGAGTTTTCTAAAATTCATTTATATCTATAAATCTTACTTTAATTCATTTTCATTTCATTTCATTTATTTCATTTTGTTTCATTTATTGGATTTATATACTGCCCTACTCCCAAAGAACTCAGGGCGGTGAACAGCCAAAGATAAAATACATACAATATAAAATTTAAAAAACAGTTTAAAACATATTAAACCAATTTGTCCCATACTAATTAAAACACCCCCTTTATTTTTTTAAGAACAAATTAAAATTAAAATTAAACAGTTAAAAGGAGTTAGGCCAGCCCAGCTTGCTGGAATAAAAAAGTCTTGAGGGCATGGCGGAAAGTGTGTAAATCTGGGATCCTCCGTATCTGTGGGGGGAGCTCGTTCCAAAGGGCAGGTGCCCCCACAGAGAAGGCTCTCTGGTTGTTGTTATTCCAATTTTAAGTTTTGTTATAATCCACCTTCTTTAATTGTCAAGGTGGAACAGCTTGCAGACAAACAAATCCTCCTTAAAAGTTCCCACTGCTCTTATCACTTTAAAAGGGTTTTTTGTTTCCAAAATAAAAGTTCAATGTTGTAGTGTTCTTTTTTTTGCCTGTAGATGTCTCTTTCCAATCCACAATTCCAATCAACAGCCTAAGAAAGTATCCTTTTTGTTTAAAACTCACGTTACCAATCTTTACCAATCTTTATCTTTTTCTTCTTAATTTTACATTTCCCCAAGTCAGTTTAGGATCCAAATCCAAACTGAATCCAGGTTTTTTTTTAAAATCTTCTTTCACAGGGCTTTAATTTTAAGTTTCCCTTTGTCCTTTCTTCAGTAGTCAACAAAAATATTTTAAAATTCTTTCCAATCCTCTTCATTCCTATTATGGGTTTCTTTTTCCTTCTAATTTTTTAATTATCTCCACACATTTTAGTTCAAAAATCAAGTTTCATTTCAGGCTTTGCCACTTTAAACTTCCACTTTATTCTTCTTCCTTCATTTCTCCCATGCCCGTTAGCTGCTGTCACTGGGTCACTGGGACACCTTTTAATAATTTAAAAATATTTCTTTTTTGCCTATGAGCTGGCAATCACTCACCCGACATCAGTACGCCATTCAAATCACCGCTCCTGCTCAAAACTTGCCCCATCTTTTTGATGGCCGCAGTGGCTGCTGCCCCCGATGCCAAGTCAAAGAGTTTCCTCTGACCTCTGAGGCACTTGCCTGTTCCTCTTGGTCATCTGAGGTGCCTCTCCTTCTTCTCCGTCCCTACAGGAGAGATCTGGTCCAAGACCCCTCAACAGCAGTTTGTCAGCCCGGGATTTTGCAAGGCTCATCAGAGCCAGCTATTCCCCGTCTGTCTCACCACGACACTTCCAGTCGAACTGACCTCACCCCATTCCTAAGAGGTCTGTAAGGCACATGCATAAGTGCACCAACGTGCCTACCATCCCTGTCCCCTTTTATTGTATCCATTTCATGTATTCATAATCATGTTTCTACTTATATCTGTTATCTTATATATGTTTGACAAATCAATCAATCAATCAATCAATCAATCAATCAATCTAATATAGCTTATTTACCCTGGTCTATGGCTACAAAGCAACAGAGAGAATGAGGCAACAAAGCTATTAGTTTTATAAAATAAGAGGGTAAACATAAATCGTGTCTTTTCTAATTTCAGTATAGTCAATGGGATTTAATGTACATATCAATTTTCATTGTATATATAACTTTTCACCTCCACATAGAATTGGCGTGCCTTGTGAATTTATCTGACTGATTTATAAGAAGAATTCAATTGCATTGTGTCTGAAGGCAGTCTTTCTTCTTTTTGTGCCCAAAAAACATTTCTGAAATGTAGACATTTCACTATTCTTATTAGCTTGTGAATAATGATTCTCACCAGAGCCATGGTGGCACAGTGGTTAGAAAGCAGTACTGCAGGCTACTTGTACTGGCTGCCAGCTGCCAGCAGTTAGGCAGTTTGATGCCCAATGGCTCGAGGTTGACTCAGCCTTCCATCCTTCCGAGGTTGGTCAAATGAGGAGCTAGATTGTTGGGCAAAAATGCTGACTCTATAAACAGCTTAGAGAGGGTTGCAAAGCACTGTGAAACACTGTATAAGTCTAAGTGCTATTGTTATCCAAAATTATCCTCAGCCAGTTCTCTAATCTACTTGTCCTTGGCTCATGACCCTTTCAGAGTTGGGATGGAGAGCATTCTCTCTCTATCAATGTCCAAGAGGAATGGACCAAATGTCAGTCCTTTTCAGCTCTGGCCTCCATGCTTTGAAACAACTCTATGTTTGAACGAATCTCTCTCTCTCTCTCTCTCTCTCTCCCCCCCCCTCCCTCCCTCCCTCCCTCCCTTCCTCCCTCTCTCTCTCTCTCTCTTTCCAATTGAGTCTCGGATGATAAAATCCTCCTAACAGAAATTTGTCAAGTCTCAGGATGTCAAATACCTTTGTACTAACAAAGAACAAACAATGTAGGATGAGTTTAGATATGGTCCACGTTTGATTGTCTAGTTGTTTAAATAGTGAATATAAATCATATCTGAATCAAGTTTTATAATGTCAATACCTTGTTTTGATTTTGATTTGTTAACTGCTTTTGTTTCATTTTCCCCTCTGGGAGTAACATTAAATTAGTATTTGAACAGACCTGTGTCTTTCTCTGAAATATAGATTATCTATATTCTAAGTGTAATTACTTGATATTTGTTAGAGAATGGGAAGAATGAGTAAGTAAAAGTTAAATATATTGGCCACTTTTTCATTATTCTCCTTCCAACCCTCTCTCTTTTCTCTTTCATTCTCTTTCAAGTAGCTTCATTCATTTCTTCAAGGCATTTCATTTAACAATTCAGCTGGGGACAGAGTGTTCCTGAATGAGAAAGGGGAAGCAACGGGTGGATTTGACATCACCAACTTGATCACTTTTCCAAACAGATCCTTTCAGAGAGTTAGAGTTGGAAAGATTGATCCTCATATTCCAAATGCGAAAGAATTAATCATTGATGAAGAGCTGATTGTGTGGCATCCAGCTTTTAACCAGGTGTGGACTCATTTAATCAACTATTCCTTGATGCATTATGATCCAATATTGAGCATAGTCTCTTGAGAAATCTAATTTGTGATTTTTGAAATGGCATATTCTGTGTAAACATTGTCAATGATCAAGCTTTCACCGAATTGACAAAAGGATGTTACAATTTAATAGATAGGTATTCACATTTGGGTTTCATTTCCATTTGAAATAATAAGATACTGTTCCCAAAATATTGTAGTCACATATATTTCTTTATTTACCCTGGCATTCTCCAAACACATCCTTTGTACATCCTTATAATGTCAACATTTTCATGGATAGTATAAATATGTGATGGCTCTGTGGTTAAAGACACTGAGCTTGTCAGCTGGAAAGCTGATAGCCCAGTTTGAGACCTGAGCACCACGCAGTAGGGTGAGCTCCCTTTCCTGCCTCAGCTCCTTCCCACCTAGGAATTCAAAAGCATGCAAATGTGTACCACTTTGATTGGAAGGTGACAGTGTTCCTTGTGCCTTTGGCGAGTAGTCCTGGTGGCCACGTGACCATGGAATATGAATAATGCTGGCTCCCTCATCCAAGAAACGGAGTTGAGCACTGTGCCCGATAATCAGACATGACTGAATAGGGAAACCTTTCCCTTATAATACACCTGGACAAGCTCTTTAGGAATTCAAATATTCTTCCTCTCACCATAAAGGAGAACATTATAAACTGCTTAAAAAATTCCCTTTCCAAAAATCTTTTATGTTTCATACCAGGTTCTACCAATTTCTGTGTGTAATGCCCCTTGCTCCTCTGGATACTGGAAGAAAGGGTTGGAAGGAAAGCAATTCTGTTGCTATGACTGTGTTCCATGTCCAGAAGGGAAGATTTCAAATCAAAAGGGTAGGTTAGACATTCCAGCAAGTTTTCATTAGATTGACTGACGCAAACTATAATACACTACTTTAGCGTAGCAAATAGTTTTGTGAGTTCTTCAAGGTGAATATTCATTTCTATGCCTGTGAATCACAATCTGTTATTCCATAAGAGCTAAACTTGTATATCCACCCTCACAGATTTCTTCTCTGTTTTGGAAAAAAATAGGAAAAGTTAAAATGGTCTAAATTTTAATAAATTTGAAAAATTATTAGACAGGACTGCATTTTTTGCCTTTCCCATTGTGCTTCTTTTAGAATAGAATATAATTTTTTAATGGCCAAGTGTGATTGGACACACAAGGAATTTGCTTTGGTGCATATGCTCTCAGTGTACATAAAAGAAAAGATACGTTCATCAAGAATCATAAGGTACAACACATTATTATTATTATTATTATTATTATATTTATATTTATATACCGCTCTACTCCCGGGGGACTCAGGGCGGTGTACAGACAAGTGATAAAATACATATAATACAAATATTTTAAAGAATTGATTAAAATACAATTAAATAATTTGGTCTTAAACCTAAAATTAAAACTCTAAATTTATGAGATTAAGATTTAAGAATATAAGAGCAGTTTTAGAAGAGGTTAGTCCAGGCCAGCCTGCTGGAATAGAAACGTCTTGAGGGCACGGCAGAAAGCGCGGAGATCCAGGATTGTCCGTATCTCCGGGAGGAGCTTGTTCCACATGGTGGGTGCCCCCACAGAGAAGGCTCTCCCCCTGGGGGCCGTCAGTCGACACTGTTTGACCGACGGCACCCCGAGAAGCCCCTCTCTATGGGAGCATACTGGTCGGTGAGAGGGTACTGGTGGCAGAAGGCGGTCTCGAAGATACCCCGGTCCTAAGCCATGGAGCGTTCTAAAGGTGGTAACCAAAACCTTGAAGTGCACCCGGAAGAACACAGGAAGCCAGTGCAGCTCGCGCAGGAGGGGTGTCACATGGGAGCGCCACATCACTCCCATAACTTCCCGCGTGGCCTCATTCTGGACCAACTGGAGCCTCCGGGTGCTCTTCAAGGGGAGCCCCATGTAAAGAGCATTGCAGTAGTCCAGGCGGGAAGTGACAAGGGCATGAGTGACCATGTTTAATGAGTCCCGATTCAGAAAGGGGCGCAACTGGCGTATCAGGCGAACCTGATAAAAAGCCCTTCTGGCCACAGCCATCAGGTGTTCTTTTAAAGATAGCTGTGAGTCCAGAAGGACGCCTAAGTTTCAAGCCCTCTCCATGGGGGCCAATGACTCGCCCCCAATAGTCAGCGTTGGCACCAACTGACTATATCGGGATGTCGGAAACCACAGCCACTCGGTCTTGGATGGGTTGAGCCTGAGTCTGTTCCTCCCCATCCAGATTCGTAGTGATAGTCATAGGGTACAAATAAGCAATCAAATCAGTCAATATAAATCGTAAGGATACAAGCAACAAAGTTACAGTCATACAGTCATAAGTGGAAAGAGATGGGTGATGGGAACGATGAGAAGATTAATAGTACTGCAGACTTAGTAAATAGTTTGACAGTGTTGAGGGAATTATTTGTTTAGCAGAGTGATGGTGTTCGGCAAAAAACTGTTCTTGTGTCTAGTTGTTCTGGTGAGCAGTGCTCTATAGCGTCTTTTGAGAGTAGGAGTTGAAACAGTTTATGTCCAGGATATGAGGAGTCTGTAAAAATTTTCACAGCCCTCTTTTTTACTCATGCATTATACAGGTCCTCAATTGAAGGCAGCAATTTTTTTTTCTGCAGTTCTAATTATCCTCTGAAGTCTGTGTCTGTCTTGTTGGGTTGCAGAACCAAACCAGACAGTTCTAGAGGAACAGATGACAGACTCAATAATTTCTCTGTCGAATTGTACCAGCAGCTCCTTGGGCAGTTTGAGCTTTCTGAATTGGCGCAGAAAGAACATTCTTTGTTGTTCTTTTTTGATGATGTTTTTGATCTTAGCTGTCCATTTTAGATCTTGCGATATGGTAGAACCTAGAAATTTGGAGGTCTCTACTGTTGATACTGTGTTGTCTAGTATAATAGTATTGTAGTATTGTGGAAGTATGGAAGGCTTTCTCCTAAAGTCTACCACCATTTCTACAGTTTTGAGTGTGTTCAGTTCCAGATTGTTCCAGTCACACCACGAGGCTAGTTGTTCAACCTCCTGTCTGTATGCGGATTCATTATTGTCTCGAATGAGATCAATCACTGTTGTGTCATCTGAGAACTTCAGTTGTTTAACAGACAGATCAGTAGAGATGCAGTCTTTGGTAAACAGAGAGAAGAGATATGGGGAGAGTACACAGCCTTGTGGGGGCCCTGTGCTAATTGTACAGGTATCTGATGTGATTTTATGGTAGTCCCAGATGATACAACAATGGGAAAAGTGCATTACCATAAAAACATGATCCAACTGGTAACCAATAGAAAAAAAAAAATTGAGAGGGATAATGGTTGGCAACCATAAAGAATGTTATATTTTTAGGGAGGTTGATAAATTTGAATTAGGGGAGTTAAAGGATCTATGGGAAATTTTGAATCTTTTAGTATGTTAGCATATTTTAGTATATGTTTATGTTTGTTGTAACACCCTGTTACTGCTCTGGGAGGTCAAGGGTGGGGTGGGGTGGGTTGGGGGAGTCGGGGAAAAGATTTTATATAAATGTAAACACAAATGGGAAGTCGGGGCTGCTCGAATACCACTTTAGATTTTGAAAAGGGATATAATTGGAGAGAGGGGGAGGATTAAAGAGGGCGGTATGGCGAGTAGGAAAGGAGGAGAGGAAGAGAGGGGGGAAAGAGGAGCGGTGGAGAAGATTAGGGTTGTGAAGAGGAGAGGAATGGGGGTGGAGATTGGGAAGTAGGAAAGAGGAGGAGTGAAGCAGGAAGGGAGGAAGGAAGGGAGGAGGGGTGGAAGGAAGGCTGGAGTAAAAGGACGTGGTAAAAGAACAGCCCCGGGAAAAATGGAATAGTGATGTAAAGGTGTTTATTATTAAGAATATGAAGGGGGGAGGGGGTTAGGGAGGGGGTGGGGAAGGGGGGGAGAAAATGTTTGTACTTTTTATAAAACTTTTTAATTAAAAAAAAACAATGGGAAAAGTGCATTTCCATAAAAACATGATCCAACTGGTAGCCAATAGAAAAAAAAAATTGAGACGGATAATGGTTGGCAACCATAAAGAATGTTATTGTCAAAAATATGGAATGTGTGAAATCATGCCTTGACTTTTCTTTCAGATATGGATGACTGTTTTCAATGTCCAGAAGATCATTATCCAAATAAAGAAAAGAATGGATGTGTCCTGAAACGGCTGGTCTTCCTAAATTTTGAAGAAACCTTAGGAATTGGTTTAGCCTCAGCAGCTCTTGGTTTCTTCTTCTTGACATCTTGGGTACTTGGAACATTTATTAAGCACAGGGATACTCCCATTGTCAAAGCCAATAACCGGTCCCTTACCTATTCCCTGCTTGTTTCTCTTCTGCTCTGTTTTCTCTCCTCTTTACTCTTTCTCAGCCAACCTGGCAAGGTGACCTGCCTTCTCCGGCAACCAACTTTTGGCATCACCTTTTCAGTGGCCATTTCTAGTGTACTGGCCAAAACCATCACTGTAGTTGTGGCTTTCATGGCCACGAAACCAGGATCTCAAATGAGAAAGTGGGTGGGGAAAAGATTGGCCTTTTCTGCTGTTCTTTCCTGTTCTCTTGTCCAAATTTGTATTTGTATCCTTTGGTTGTCAACATCTCCCCCATTCCCTGAGTTGGACATGCACTCTGAACTCCAAAATATGATTTTACAATGCAATGAGGGGTCAGCTTTCTTCTTCTACTGTGTCTTGGGCTACATGGGTATCTTGGCCATCGCCAGCTTTATTGTGGCTTTTCTTGCCCGTAAATTACCCGACAGCTTTAACGAAGCCAAGTTCATCACCTTCAGCATGTTGGCCTTTTGCAGTGTGTGGATCTCCTTCTTTCCAGCCTATCTGAGCACAAAAGGCAAAGCCATGGTAGCTGTGGAGGTCTTCTCCATCTTGTCCTCCAGCGCTGCATTACTGGGATGCATATTCTTGCCAAAGTGCTACATCATTGTTTGGCGGCCAGAGCTCAACCACAGGGAGCAACTGATAAAGAGGAATTAACGCTTGGTGTAATATTCATGGCTTTGAGAAATTGCTGGCAAAAAAAGAAGAAAAAGATTGTTTGCCGTCCATAGGTGACATATAGACGTCATTAATTCTGAAAACAGAAGATTGATGGAGGATTATCCTGACAACTAAGATTTATTATAGTTGCCAATTGCAAAAGAAATGCTCATGCAGCCGCATTTGCAATCATTCTCCAAGATTCTTTAATTAAACACCTTCTGTCTTTCAACACCCCAAGATAGCAAGGCATTGAGAATCCAGCTCTCATGTTAG
>WNWU01000143.1:280958-306374 GCA_012654045.1 Ptyas mucosa
GTGACTTTAACCTCAATGGGATAGTGTCTCAATTTTTCTACCATTTTTATGAAATTGAATTTAAGGAACATTCATCTCTAATACAGTATGATTTACCAATGCAAGGATTTTTTTTTCTTCCCATGAATTTCATAACCTTAACTACAATTCCCAAAAATACTTGTAGGAGTGACAGCATTTTGAGCCTAAATGAAAGGTTTTGTATAAAATCTATGGCTTCTCTGTGTTTCAAATACATCTGGTTTCCAGCTTCTTTGCATTTCAAATGAATCCTTTCTGCACTCTGGAAAGAGTGCAGAAAAGAGCAAGAAAGACGATTAGGGGCCTGGAGATTAAAACATATGAAGAATGGTTGCAGGAATTGGGTCTGTCTAGTCTAGTGAAAAGAAGGACTAGGAGTGATCTCGTGGGTGGGGTGACTATTTGGCCACCCTCCCATTTTTTCCAATTGTCTATCTTTGCCTGCCCACAGCCACGATGGGGCAGGGGGTTGTACAGTACGACCAGAGGGCCAGCTTATCTTTGTCCTCCCATGCCTCTACTTCTGCGTGCTGCCATTGCTGCTGTGGTGTGGCAAGGCGAGGCATGTGGCAGAGTAGGGATGGCACCATGGTGTGGCCCCTGCGCGCTCGACCCCCACTATCCAACCACAGAGGCATGGGTGGAGGCCCTAGATCTGGCCTGCTGCAGGCGCTGCGCAGCTGCCTGCCTGGTCATGGCCAGAGGCAAGCAAAGACAGACTGTGGGACAGAGTGGGCAGCTGACCACACTGAGCATCTGGCAGGTCAGAGCATGTGCCTCCGTCCCCTGCCTATGGCTCCACCTGCTGCTGGAAGGGCCAGCCTGGCAGTCACAGCATCAAGACTCACCTGTGCTGTGTGAGCTGCACAACCCCAGAGTGCCCTTGCTAAGTGCCCCAAACACCGTCATCCCCCACGTGCATTGGGAAGGGTGGCCAGTCAGGCTGAGCCGGGACCTCGGCAGTGGGGGCTGATCCCTTGCTATCTCCAGGGAGGCCCTGTAGACCAGATATGGGTCCATCCAGCCAGCAGACATTGCTTTTGACATGTCTGTTGTATATGTAAAAAATAAGACATCACCTGAAAATAAGCCCTAATGCATCTTTTGGAGCAAAAATTAATATAAGACCTGGTCTTATTTTTGGGGAAAGATGGTATTATTTTAGTCCCATTGTTTTAAATATATAACTCTGAAAGTGTCAACCAGAGTTCTAGTTGCTCATTTTCAACAGCAGAAAATGTACATTGGGACTCTCGAAGTATAAATAAAATGTGTGTGTGTGTTTGTGTGTGTTGACTTCTCTAAACCATTCTGATGTCCTCCAAGCAATTCAGTTTTCATGTCAGCAAATTCTAGTTAAAGTTGAAATTATCTCATGTGTGAAAAGGGCTGAGATGGTTTGTGAGAAACTCTCCTGAGGCCTGCAACTCTCAAAGGCCTGGAAGTGGTCTTCTTCTCAACACTGAGGCTGAGGAAACATCTAAAGGCAAATTGCAGAGTCATTATCCTGAAAAATAAACAATGGCATAATAAGATATCTGTCGAATTGGGCATTAGTTATCCTACTGTGGCATGCTTATAGCCAACAGATACGAACATTTATATTTTTAGTTTCTGATTCAACCCAAGAATTAACACAAGCTATACCAGGAGTGGCATCAGTCAGCCAGACGGACTTACTGTGTTGTAATTACACACCAGAGTATCACTTAAGGATGTCTATGGAGATTCTCAATCATCCAGGTTATGGTTGTTCCGAAAGTGCTTTTTCAAAAGGCAGCTAGACTTTGTTTTTCCATGAGGAAAAATGTCTCCCTTGAAAAAGCATCTTTAGGATCACTTAATCATAGAGTTATTAGCATTCGCAGAAGAACGACTGAAGAAGAAAAGCTGAAAATGCTCACTTGGTAGTTCGCCTAATCTCCCCCTTCTTCACATCTAACTTTTCTGATGAGGCAATTAGTGAGCTGCAGTCCTGCTTCTCCTTTTTAAGAAATTATCCTCTCTTTATTTATATTGCAGGAATTTTAGTCCTGTGTTTTTGAAGTGTCAAAATTCAAACCAAAACGAACACATTAAAACTATTTGGGATTTGAATCCTGAATCATTTAATGACAGTATGTAAACCTTAAACTGACAAATCCATACAACTCCCCTCCATTCCATATTATGCAAAGATATATCATCACCCTTTTTTTATTAAAATAAAATTTGAAATGCACTCCACTCCCGAAAACACTGCACAAGCAACTGAAGTCTTGATTATTCCTGTGGGCTTTGAACTTTTATTCAAGTGTGAATTGTTCTGAATCAGAAACTGCAAATGCAGAAGAGGCTAGGATTGTGTCTCCATAGAAAGAAAAACTAAAGAGCAGGCTGTAACTGCATGGTCTATCTTCTAATCTGAAAAGGAAATCTGCTTGTTGGTAGTCTATATTGATTATTTTTAGATTGGATTTAGACTTAGCTTAGACTTAAAATGCTAAAAATAAATATTTAGGAAGTTGTGTATATGTATAGTTCAATACTATTGGATTTTAACTATGATTGTCAGGGTTCCAAGTAATAATGCCATAGAAAGCAGAACTCCAAGGCAGGCAGATTCCTCAAAGAACAATTTTATTGAAGATATCATATTGGCATCTGGTGAAAACTGACTCTGAAAGTTCCCGTGGTTTTCACCTGATTAAAAAGTGAAAATCCCTCTTTTCTCCAAACAATCAGTCACATTGTCTAATCGAGGTGCTGGCTGGTTGCCTAATTACTTTACTCCTCGTCTCTCCAGCCACCTGTTGGAATGTCCTTGGCTCCCACAGGAAACAAATTCCATGCCACTAATGACTTGGAAAGGGGTCAGTCCGGTGCTACTGTGCACCACATTGTTGTATCCCACTTTGGCATACAATGAGCAGGAAGGCTGACATACTCAATTACATTAACCATGAATGCACCATTAGGAAACTTGAAAGAATAGGTTAAAGATACAGTTCTCCCCAATCTGTTTGCTGATAGTTTACATACGATCTTAAATACTGTTCCACCACTGCGTTTGTGCATTCTACTGCCCCATTATTGCTCGGATGAAATACCGAACTAAGTCCCTGGGAGGACCCAATGGACTTTATGAATTCCCTCCAGAACGTGAATGTGAACTGGATCCCCCTATCGGATATGATTCTCTGAGGGACACCATGCAGCCTATAAATATGAACAGTTTAGCCAGTTTATGGGCAGATGGGACACTGGGGCAAGCTATGAAGTGGGCTTGTTTCGAGAATAGGTCTATTACGGTCCAAATGACTGTATTTCCCCCACTGTCAGGGAGCTGTATGATAAAGTCCATGGCAAACACTTCCCACAGCCAGGAATAACTCCATAGAAAGCAGAATGCCAAGGCAGGCAGATTCCTCAAAGAAGAATTTTATTGGTGATATCATATTGGCAAAAACTGGTGAAAATTAATTCTGAAAGTTCCCTGGTTTTCACCTGATTAAAAAGTGAAAGTTCCCCCTTTCCCCAAACAATCAGTCACATTGTCCAATCATGGTGCTGGCTGGTTACCTGGTTACTTTTCTCCTCCTTTCTCTAGCCATTTGTTGGAATATCCTTGGTTCCCACAAGAAACAATTTTGTTTTGGCTAAAAAAAACCCCATCTAACTATGTTCCGTATCTCTATCCCATTTTCTCATTGTGGCAAGCCTGAAGCCTCCAAAGTGGCCCCAGCCAGGTTCACTTCAGAGTTGACAATGATTTTATAATCAAGAATGAAAGGAACAAGAGATTATTCATAGAATATAATTCCAACGATTGAGTGTAGGCCCTGTCAACAGAACTTTCTTCAGTGGTCAATTCTTAACATTTCAGTGATTTGATTGATGGATTGATAGATTGATTATGTGCCACCAAATTGTTTTCAACTCAGGAACTCCATAGATCAGTGGTCCCCAAATCTTTCTGGCTGCAGCAACAGGTGGGATGAGGGGATGGTTTTGCATGCACAAAACCTAGATCCCACACATGCACAAATGAAGCTTTGCACACTTCCCTCCTACTTGTGCAACTGGTTCCCAACCGGCTGTGGACTGGTACTAGTCCTAAGCCCAGGGGTTGGAGACCTCTGCCATATATAGATTTTTACCATGATGATGTATCTTTAACCTATTCTTTCAATGGTCAATGTAACTGAGTATGTCAGCCTTTCTGCTCATTGTCCTCTTTTTTCTTTCCTTCCCTCTTTCCTAGCATTAGGGCCTTTTCCAGAGGCTGAGTTTTCATATGAGGTGTCCAAATAGAATAATTTGTGCCCGGTCATTTTTGTTTCAAGTAAAAGTTCTGAATTGATTTGTTTCACGATCTATCCAGTTTCTTTTCTTGGCTGCCAATTTTCAGGAGTCTTCCCCAACAGCAAAGTTCAAAAGCATCAATATTCTATTTTAAAATCCCACTTTAGCTTCTGTAAAGTTTCAGGAAATACTATGGCAAGCATGACTCTGATCTTTGTAGGTATAGACGCTTCACGGCATTTTAATATCTTTTCCAAAGCCTTCACGTGTACTTAGTATTATTCTGTGAAATATTTAGAACATAGAATTACAGAGTTGTAAGGAACCCTGGAGGTTGTCTAGTCCAACCCTCTGCTCAAGCAGGACAATACTATACTATTTCAGATAAATGGCTGTCCAGCTCTTCTTGAAAAACTCTAGTGATGGGGCACCTACAACTTCTGAAGGCAAGCCATTCCATTGGTTGATTGTTCTCACTGTTTGGAAATTTCACCTTAGTTCTAGATTGCTTCTCTCCTTGATTAGTTTCCATCCATTGGTTCCCATCTTGCCTTCTGGTGCTTTGGAAAATAGTTTGCCCCTCTCATCTTTATGGTAGCCCCTCAAATATTGAAACCCTGCTATCATATCTCTCCTAGTTCTTCTTTTCACTAGACCAGACATGCCCAATTCCTGTCACAATTCTTCATACATTTTAGCCTCAGATCCCTAATCATCTTTCTTGGTATTCTTTGTGCTTTTTCTAGAGTTCTTGTTCCATTAGTGTTTAGATATCCTTTTAGTATATTGTAAAAGGCAGATGCTATCTATTTCAATTCCTTTCAATAAACCAGTCAAAAAAACTTGACCTTTTCCCCTACCATTGTAGGATGTCTGGAATTTTCATAAATGATATTGTTGGAACTGTAAAATTAAAGATAGCAAGATGGAAAGATGATGAACATATAGATAAACAGATTTTTTTTAAAAAAATGACAGGTCCTGGAGCAGAACAAGTATGAGTTCTGTGGGTGGCAGTGGTGAATTCTCCATTCTCATTTAAAAAAAAAAAGAACAACATATACAAGATAAATGTAAAACATGTTTTAGTTTATTTTTTTCAAATATCCCTCTTGTTTCTTCTTTTTCCCTATATTGGGGGGGGGGGGATAGTGTTAATGATTTTCTATTTAACTTTCATTTTCATCTAGTTTCCAAAGGATTTTCAAATCAAGATCTGCTAATCTGTACCAGATAGTTGATGTTTGACCATTTCATCCAACGTTTTGCAGGGAAATGGATTCCTGATCCATTAATTAATATTAAACCTTTGTCCTGATTTCTAGAATTAGAGCAACGTTGTAGCTTCCAACTTCCCAATTCCATTTCTCCACCATTTTCAAAACAGGTTAAGCATCAGTCACTTATGATGTCACTCCAAAGAAGGAAAGTTGTTGATCAGACATATAAAGAAAACATTGCCAGGTTGCCAAAGATTCAATGGCAATTACGTCCCTTATAAATTACTGCAATCATTCTATTATTCTAGCAGGCCACAATATCAAATGTTCTGCACAGAAGGGAATAAAAAGTGAGAAAGGATCCATATAAATATTTCAAGAGCCGCATGGAGGAAGGAAGTGGTCATGCTGACTCTGTGAGATTCATTTCCACAAAGTTCTCTTCCTCTGTTTTATCTGCCAGAAGTTCTCCTTGAAGATATACTCAGAAATTTCCTCCATACATAGAGAAACATAAAATCGATCCTCCTGGGATGCACAAAGCAGTTACTCTGAGCTGTCCTGCAAGTGATGCTTTCCCTGTTCCACATGAGTGGTATCAACCTGGTGACCTCGTCATCGGTGGAATGATGTCTCACTTGATTTACCATGTCTATCAACTTCTATTCAAACAACATCCTTTTCTCAACCTTTATGATTCACCAATGTAAAGATTTTCCTTTGAATCATCTGACCTTAGACACCTTAGATTCTATAGCAAAGAATCATTTATATGGGTGTTTGTGTAGAGTTTTTCATGTAAATGTAAGAATTCTTCGTGTTTTGAAAGTTTTCTAGTGGTGAGAGAAGAGGGAACTTTGTTTGTGGTTGTTTCATGAACAACATTCTCATAAGTAAAGGCTATTTGATTATGTGGAAATTATCAAAAAGAAGCATGCTAAAAAAATCAGCTCCATCGCATTTCACAACACCAAAATAAAGGTGCTTTTCCAAAAAGCAACTGGACATTATTGTTTTTTTTCTTTGAAAATGTTTTCTCCAAAATGCTTCTTGTTCTGTCTCAGTTCTGGTTCAATTCTGGAAGCTTCTTGAATGAGAAGCCAAGTATTTTCAAAGAAAAAAACAAGAAAGTCCATTTTCCTTTTGGAAAAGCACTTTTGGGACAACCATGGCCAGGATGACTGAGAATCTCCATAGACATAAATATTGGAAGTTAGTTAAATTATTTGCATTCTACTTTACTGAACAGGTAAGGAATGATGGGATAGAGTAAATGTGTTTTAATATTTCTCTTGCAGCCAAAGTAGACGCACACCTTAGATTTTGACTCTGGGGGAACTTAGAATTATGACCACTCATGGAATATTCCTTCAGAACTGAAAAGATTGAGATGAAGATGTATGGGTTTAGAGAGAATCCCACCCTTAATCTATAATTCTTTCTAACTCAGTAATGTTCCTTGAAAACTAAATCAACAGAGAAAACAAGCCATGGCATTCTAGTTTAAACTGAAGGCTGAAGTTAAAACTACAGAAATTAATATAGTATGCCTTATGATGAGTAACTTTCTAGAAAAATATAAAGGGAAAAATTGTATGCAAGATACATTTGGACGGATTACAAAATTGTTTAATACGTCAGTCAGAAACACGTTTTCCAATTACAAACAGTACCATACTAAAATAATTTGCAGATGATGATGATGATGAAGAAGAAGAAGAAAAGGTGTGCTTAATCTATTTGCAGTGTAATAACCAAATTCTACCAACACATCCTTGCCTTGGCTTTTGCTGTGAAGGAGATCAATGAAGACCCCCAGATCTTACCTAACGTCACTCTTGGGTTCCACATCTATGACAGTTACCTCAATTCAAGGATGACCTATCGCACCACTCTGGACCTGCTTTTCAAATCCCAGGAATTTGTCCCTAACTACAAATGTGATAGCCAGAAGAATCTGATGGCCATCATTGGAGGATTAGGTTATGATACATCATCTAATGTAGCTGAAGTTGCAGGTTTCTATAAGATTCCACAGGTCAGTATGGAGGAGATGAACAGGAAAAAAATAGACTTTGTTGTTATGGCATAATTACTGAAAATCAGACATTAGATTTGTATTATACAGACCTTAAGGTATAATACTTAGCAACCTTTTATGAAGCTACAATGCCAATCATAGAAGTGAGTATCTAGAGTCATTCCATGCCAGAGGGTAGATTTGAATTTAGCACATTCTCATCTTGTTCAAACAAATGAACTATTATAATATGTTTGAAATAATTCCTAGAAATTCCATTCTATATTAATATTTCAAAGGAAATAGAGGAAAAGTTCCTTCTTTGGAGATCGTTTACAGGAAAACTAGATCCAGAAAGATTGGATTTGAGCTAACGACTCAACAGAGTATTATTCTGCTTTATTTTAGCTGACATATGGCTCATTAGCCCAAGAGGAGTTTCAGACCAGCAAACGCTCTTCACTTTATTTCATGGCCCCAAAAGAGGACCATCAATATATTGGAATTATTCAATTGCTTCATCATTTCAGATGGACATGGATTGGGATTTTTACTATGGATAACAACAACGGAGAACGTTTCCTACAGAAAATGCAGCCCATACTTTCACAAAATGGAATCTGTTCATCGTTCATACAAAGGCTTTCACAACTAATCCACATAGAACACGTTGGAGAACTTTATCACATGGTCTCAGGTATTTCCATTAATTTGGGGAATAGCAACACCACCACATTTCTCATCTATGGAGAATCTGGGACAATTATGTGGCTCAGAAGTGTCATGTTTGTAGCAGATCTTGAAAACCAGGAAACTGCATTACTTAGAAAGGTGTGGATCATGACTGCACAGATTGATTTTGTGCTCTCTGGCTTTCAAATCAGTTGGGATCTCCAGATGTTCCATGGGGCTATTTCCTTCATGGTTCATTCAAGAGCAGTTGTAGGTTTCACGGAGTTTCTTCAGACCATCAAGCCTCATTCAGACTACAGAGATGGGTTTCTGCAGGACGTTTGGGAACAAGCATTTGATTGTTCATTCTCAAAATCAGAATTACATGAAATGTCCAATAGGCAGTGCCCAGTGGAAAAGAAACTGGAGGATCTTCCTGGGCCCATGTTTGAAATGGAAATGACTGGCCAAAGCTACAGTGTCTACAATGCTGTTTATGCTGTGGCTCATGCTTTGCAAGCACTACTCATGTCAGTGTTCAATAAGAAAAAAACAATGATGGGTAAAAAAACTGACTTTCCACATCTGCAGCCTTGGCAGGTATTCTCTCTGCATTGGACACTTCTTTCATTTCAATGAGCAATTTGATCTAGAATTACCATTTGAACCTATAGAAGAAAGTCTTAATATTTTCTGCTTATGAAATCCAGTTAGATTTGAACATCAAGAAACTACTGTATTGTTAAGTAATAGAGTTGTAAAGGGAATCTGGCTTCCCCCATGACTTTGCTTGTCAAAAGGTGGCAAAGATCATACATTTGAAAACTGAACATAAATCACATTTTTCAGTGTCTTTGCAACTAGAGGACTACCTATATTATCCATCCAACTCTCATTTTTTCATTCACTTTCACATAGCTCCATCCGTTTCTACATGGCATTTCTTTTAACAATTCGGCTGGAGAGAAAGTTTCCCTGAATGAAAAAGGGGAAGTAATGGGTGGATTTGATATCATCAACCTCATCACATTTCCCAATCGGTCTTTTCAAAGAGTTAGAATTGGAAGAATAAATCCTAGTTCTCCAACAGCCAAAGAATTATTGATTGATGAAGATCTGATTGGCTGGCACCCAGCATTTAATCAGGCATGGACTCATTTAATGGACTATATCTTGAGCTATTATGATTCCAGATAGAGGCCTTGGTCTCTTAAGCCATATTGAGCAAAGCCTCTTTAGAAATCTAATTTCTATGTTTGTAAGAAAAAATGGCATACTATGAACAAATATGGCCCAGGATCAAGCATTAATCAAATTGACAGAATGATCTTACAATGTAAAAGTCAGGTTTTCTTTTTGGTTGCAATTACCTTTCAAATTATGGATGCTGCCTTATTGCTGTAACATTTTCATCCCGCATATTTATTTATTCACCTTGCCTTTTTCAAAGAGACCCTTTTCCTCATCATTGTAACTTCAACAACTTTTAATGTTTTAATATAAATCTAGCTAGGTTATATTCACTTAGGCCTCTGGGAAGCAAAGATTTCTCTAGCCCAATAAAAGAGAATGATTAATAACTCACGAATGAAAGTGTCCCAGGATAATGTTGAAGAATCTACTCTGAGTCAGTCACTGGTCCACCTTTGGTCCCAGTGACTGTCCCAGATTAGATCCTGCAGGATTAATAAATGTTTTTTTTCTTAAAACCTCCCTTTGCAAGAATCTTTTATGTTTATCACCAGGTACTTCCAATTTCTCTGTGTAATGACCATTGCTCCCCTGGATACTGGAAGAAGGAGACTGAAGGAAAACAATTCTGTTGCTATGACTGTGTTCCATGTCCAGAAGGGAAGATTTCAAATCAAAAGGGTAGGTTAGACATTCCAGGAAGTTTTCATTAGGTTGATTTAAGCAATCGAAGAGGAGCAGTGGTTCAAAGGCTTAATGATGCTGGAGACGGTCATTAAGCTCCAACGGTTTGAGTCCTAGTACGGTGTGGTTTGTTGAACTTCCGTCACTCGTCTCAGCTTCTGCCGATCTAGCAGTTCAAAAGTATGTTATATGGAAGTAGATAAATAGGTACTACTTCGATGGGGAGATGAGCTGGCATTTCATATGGACGGTTAGACTCCTGCTGGCACTGCACTTCCAATTTCTGATGTCCAGTTGTGAGGCAGCTTTAATGTAGGGACAGGGCCCATATGGTGCTGCTGTCAGGGTTCTGACCGATGCCCTAATAAAAGCAGGAGCCTCAAACCAAGTTTCAAGAAAAAATCCAGTTGTTTATTAGGAGCACCATGTTGGCATGAACCAAGTGAAGCCAGCTCTGATGTCACTCAATTCATACCTTGCCTCTGACTCTGTTCTCCCCTCCCCTCAAGGTGTGTCATAAGTCATATTCCCCAACGAAGCAATTTTGCGGGTCATGAAAGTCATTCTCTCCAGCCATTACTGGTTTCTGTGGAGATGGCCTTGACTTTGGCCAGCTAGGATGTGTTTTCTTTTGACTGAGGTGCAAATTCCTCATTGCAGCTGTGAGGGTTGATTCCCCATCCCTCTGCCTATGCAACTTGGGAGCAGGTCAGAAAAGCTTTGCGAGTTGACAGCTGCAGCAAAACTACTCAGCTTTCTTTCTGATGCAGAGCTAGCTTGCCCCCTTTGAAGATGTTTCCCTTCGCATCCCAGAAACTTATTCAACTCTGACTGGATGGTGGGGAATGGAAGGATTTATATTCCTTGGAGACAGCTGGTCATTTGCATTCTTTTAAAGAGTTGTTGAGGCCACTTGGAGGTTTATCTGTGTCCTCAGGGTCACCTGAGTAGCACAAATGGTATGGAGCCTTCTTGGAACTGCTGAAGGGACTGTGTTGTGGAGCTGTGCTTTCTGCAGCTGTGTTCCTTTCTACCCTGTGTCCCTTCACTGTGGAAGGCAGATGCAGGCTGTTGGGGATGAGTCTGTGTTGTCTGCTTCTCAAACTGAAGCACAAATGGTTCCTGTAGTCTGCAATTTTTTGCTGGAAATCCATTCATACTTCCACACCATTTGAAGGGTACTCATCCCAAAGTGCTTAGCTAAATGTCAATGGAAGTTCTCAGTCATGGTTCTCCCAAAGTTGCTTTTTAATGACCAGCTGTCTGCAAGGAATATAAATCTTCCCATTCCCCACTATCCAGTCAAAGCTAAAGAAGCTTCTTGGAGGAAAAGCGAAACATATTTAAAGAAAAACTAAGAAAGTCAAGTTGCCTCTTGAAAAAGCACCTTTGGGACAACCACAACCTGGGTGACTGAGTATCTTCAAAGACAAAAAGAGCTAGCAGTCTTAGGCAGCCAAAGGACTAGTCTGTATTAGCCTTCTGGCTATTGGAACATCACTATATACTAAATGAATAAGTAGATTTAAGCAAACTGTAATTCACTACCTTAGTATGCAAATAACTAATACTTTTAGTTATTAATGAATATTCATTTTTATAGCTGTGACTCACAATCTGTTGTTCAGATCAATACACTCTATTACTAGAGGCTTACATATCTCTTCGTTGTTTTCTTTTCCAAGTTTTGGAGGGAAAAAATGGGGAAAGTCCAAATGGACTGAGATTGCAATAAAGTTTAAAATGATTAAAAAAAAAAAAAAGGTTGCATTTCAGAAAATAATATTCCTTCCATATCCGCTTCGTTTTAAGCCAATCCTAACTTTTCCATTTGAGGAAAAACTGAATTTTTATAGAAACATGATCCACCTGATAACCAATGGAAAGAGTTCAAAAGGAATAACAAATGTCACCTGTTCAGAGGGTAATGTGAATAACATGGAAGGCCTAGATGACAAATTCCTTGATTTTCCTTCCAGATATGGATGATTGTTTTGAATGTTCAGAAGATCATTATCCAAATGAAGAAAAGAATGGATGTATCCTGAAAGTGATGATGTTTCTAACTTTTGAAGAAACATTAGGAATCGGTTTAGCTTCAGCTGCTCTTTGTTTCTTCTTCTTGACATCTTGGGCACTTGGAACTTTTATTAAGTACAGGGATACTCCTATTGTCAAAGCTAACAACCGGTCCCTCACCTACACCCTGCTTGTCTCTCTTCTGCTCTGTTTTCTCTCCTCTTTGTTGTTCCTCAGCCAACCTGGCAAGGTGACCTGCCTTCTCCGACAACCAACTTTTGGCATCACCTTCTCAGTGGCCATTTCTAGTGTTCTGGCTAAAACTATCACCGTGGTTGTTGCTTTCATGGCCACTAAACCAGGTTCTCAGATGAGGAAGTGGGTGGGGAAAAGATTGGCCTTTTCTATTGTCTTCTCATGTTCTCTGTTACAATACAAGCATGCATTTGTATTGTTTGGTTGTCAACATCTCCCCCATTTCCTGAGTTGGACATGCATTCAGAGCTCCAACAAATGATTTTACAATGCAACGAGGGGTCAGCTTTCTTATTCTACTGTGTCTTGGGCTACATGGGAATCTTGGCCCTTGCCAGCTTTATTGTAGCTTTTCTTGCCCGTAAATTACCTGACAGCTTTAATGAAGCCAAGTTCATCACCTTCAGCATGTTGGCCTTTTGCAGTGTGTGGATCTCCTTCTTTCCAGCCTATCTGAGCACAAAAGGAAAAGCCATGGTAGCTGTGGAGGTCTTCTCCATCTTGGCCTCCAGCTCTGCATTACTGGGATGCATATTCCTGCCAAAATGCTACATCATTGTTTTCCGACCTGACCTCAACCACAGAGAGCAACTCACAAAGAGAAATTAGTGTATTATGTGTTCTTTCTGGCTTCCGAAACTAAAAGATCAAAGGTGGTTTGTATGTAATTTCAGAGAAAGAACCTGATATTTGGTGCCTTTGCAATCTAGACTCTTCCTTTCATTGAGGTTTCTCTATAATTTCTAGATTTAAAGGGATTATTGAATTGTACCCAGAAGAAAATTGTCAGCCAATGCAACTCCTATAGGAAAGGTGACACAACTGGGTTTGCACAAAACGATACAGGTGGCTGCATTTGGAAACAACTGGAGCTTATGGATACTTTTAAAGGACAGCCCCAGGTAGAGTCCCATGTAGAGCTGATGATCTCATAATTGGTGGCCTGGTGTCCCACATAGTTTATCACTTTTATGAATTTAAACTGAAGGAACATCCTTGTATAAAACCTTATGACATCCCATTGTCCCCTTTTTATAATCTTTGCCAGTTCCCCCAAATTTTCTTATATGAGTAAAAGGTATTTCAGCAAAAATGTAGGCTTCATTTTTAATCTGTTTTTGAAATGTTTCTAATTGTAGGAAAAGAAGTAATATCCTTTAGAATATGTTAAAGCAGGGGTGTCAAACTAAATTTCATTGAGGTGTCAATGAAAAATCAGGGCTTTGGTTAATCTCAGGGGGCTGGCTGGGCATGGCCAACTGAGTGGGTGTGGCCAACTGAGTGGGTGTGGCCAGCTTGATGCCACTCCCCAAACTGCTAACATGTTTCTACTTTGCTTTGGGTAGACTGGGCCGAAGTCAAGCAGGCCAGCCCTTACATTTTCCAGGCTGGCCTCATGGGCCAGATCCAAGCACATCGCAGGCCAGATCCGGACCACGGGCCTTGTGTTTGATACCCCTGTGTTAAAGTGTTTGACAGAGAATGTATGAAATTTTGTTGCAAGAATTTTTTCAAAGAGTTTTAGAGAGCTTAGGGTCCCTTTTTAAAAAATGTTCAGCATAGTTCCTCCTCAGAAAACATACCTACAATTAATGACTGATACCTGCTGGATTTGTTCATATTTGATTTTGTGAAAAATTAGTCGAAAATAAATGTGTCACCTTCGGGAAAAAAAAGCTTTGTATTTATTTCTACAATGATAACAATTAAATATATATTCTTTACTTTACTTTTACTTTTATTTGATTTATATACTGCCCTACTCCCGAAGGACTCAGGGCGGTGAACAGCCAACAATAAAATACATAACATACAAAATTTAAAAGCCAAAATAAAACCGAATTAAATAGTTTGGCACAGACAGATAAAAACCCCCAATCAATTTAAAACAAATTTAAACTTGAAGTATTAAAATATTAAAAATATTAAGATATTAAAATTTTAAAAGAGGGAGAAAATTATGTCAGGCCCGCCTGGTGAAATAAAAAGGTCTTAAGGGCGCGGCGGAAGGTGCGCAGATCCGGGATCCCCCGTATCTCCGGGAGGAGCTTGTTCCAGATAGTAGGTGCCCCCACAGAGAAGGCTCCCCCCCTGGGGGCCGCCAGTCGACATTGTTTGGCCGACGGCACCCAGAGGAGCCCTCTCTATGGGAGCGTACCGGCCGGTGGGAGGCTATTGGTGGTAGTAGGCGGTCCCGCAAGTACCTGGGTCCTAAACCATGGAGCGCTTTAAAGGTGGTAACCAAAACCTTGAAGCGCAGCGGGAAGATCACTGGGAGCCAGTGCAGCTCGCGCAGGAGGGGTGTCACATGGGAGTGCGATGTCGCTCCCATTACCACCCACGCGGCCGCACTCTGCGCCAGTTGGAGCCTCTGGGTATTCCTCAAGGGGAGCCCCATGTAGAGAGCATATGGGGCATTCTCTTGCATATGTCCCTTCTATTACTTTTGTTGGCATTTGCACCTTTGAACTATCAGCTACTTATTACCTCATCAAAATAAGATAATTATATCCTAGAGGAATTCTATAGGCCAAAACGTCAAAGGCTTCCCAGAAGGCTATTGAAATTCAACAACAATGAAGGTTTCTGTTTGCCTATAAAATAAATCTTGAGTCACAAAGAGTTTGGTACAAGCGGCAATAACAGCTCTGTAAGATTCATTGTTTCAAGTATCCACCCTCTGTTCTCTTCTGCCAGAGTATCTGTTCAAATCCTTCTAATATTCAAGATAAAAATTTGTACTCAGGTGGATCTTCAAACAGAAAATGATAGATTTGCTCATTAGATGTATTCTCAAATATAATCCTTACATCTACCTTTAGATGAAGCATTGGATTATATATGCTTCCCTATGGGAAGGCTGGAAGGCAAAACATTTTCACAATAACAAGATCACCAAGATGTTTCTCCTGATGTTTTTGGTGCATAAAGTAGGTACTCTGAGCTGCCCTGCAAGTGATGCTTTCCTTGTTCCACATGAGTGGTACCAGCCTGGAGACTTCATCATTGGTGGGATGGCATCTCATTTCCTTTACCACTTTTATGAAATGAAATTTGTTGAAAACCATGCTTTAACACCTTACGAGGTACCAATGTAAGAATTTTATTTTCTTTATCAAATCTTACGGAGACTTTCAAAAATCTTTTATATGAATAAAAGCTGTTTGTGCATAAATGTAACATTTTTAATATAATCTATGCCTTGTTTTTCTTTCAACTATATCTGGTTATGAGAGAAGAAATAATCCTTCTTTCCATTCTTTTAAAGTGTTTCACATGAAATATACAAAATTTCAGATCAAGAAGTCTATTTGAATGTTTACTGAGGTAAAGATATTTTTTAGAAAGAATTCTCTCCTCATAAAACCTACATACAGTAAATGAGTGATACCTCCTGAATCTGTTGACATATCATTTTCTGAAAATCTCATAGACAATAAATATAGTACTTTGAAAAAAGTCACTTTGTATTTGTTGAAGTAGATATTTGTTGGAAGTCACGGAAATAATGTTTAAAATAAATTTGAATCATGTACTATGAAGCATTGTACCATATGCTTATGGTAGTAAGAAGTTATAATCTTCCTACTACGGTCGGAGGGAAAAAAAACTTTCTTATTTATATAGAAATGATGCCAGCGTACAAGGTTGTAGAATTATTTATTTTTCAATGGGGACATTTAACCTATTTGCAGTGTATTCACCAAATTTCATCAACACGTCCTTGCCTTGGCCTTTGCTGTGAAGGAGATCAATGAGGAGTCCCAGATCCTACCTAACGTCACTCTTGGGTTCCACATCTATGACACTTACCTCAATGCAAGGATGACCTATCGCACCACTCTGGACCTGCTTTTCAAATCCCACGAATTTGTCCCTAACTACAAATGTGATAGTCAGAAGAATCTCATGGCTATCATTGGGGGGCTGGATTTTGTCACATCATCTCATATTGCTGAAATTACAAGTTTCTTCAAGATTCCACAAGTAAGTTGTGAAAGGATTAAACAGAAAAATTCTATATTCTGGTGCCGTTATTGTTACTGAATAATTAAGGAGCATTAAAATTTAGTTTCAGGTTTGTGTTGAGATGTTCTTCCTGGCTTAAGGTCTATTAGTTAGCATAATTTTGAAACTACTATGCCAAATACAGGAAATATGAATTCCATACCATATGGAAGATTTGAACTCTTTGCTTCTATGAAAACAATTGATCAGTTATATGTCTTTGAAATAATTCCAAGTAATTCCTTTCCATATTAATACCTAGAAAAATTTCAGGGAAACAATTCCTTCCCTGCATATATTTTTTATGAAAACTAGATCTGAACAATTGCATTTAATCTAACAACTCAGGAGAATACTACTCCACTTTCTTACAGCTGACATACGGCTCATTACCCCAAGAAGAATTTGAGACCAGTAAGCTCTCTTCACTTTATTTCATGGTCCCAAAAGAAGACCATCAGTACATTGGGATTATCCAACTGCTTCATCATTTCAGGTGGACATGGATTGGGATTTTTGCTGTTGATAACGACAATGGAGAAAAGTTCTTACAGAAAATGCAGCCCTTACTTTCAGAGAACGGAATCTGCTCAGCGTTTATAGAAAGGCTTTCACAACTGGCCCACTTTGAAGAATTCCAAGAATTTTTTCAAACAATCTCAGTGATTTCCATTCATTTGATGAATAGCAAAGTCAATGCAGTTCTTGTCTATGGAGAAGCATTGACAATTCTGTGGCTAAGATTTATAGTGTTTCCAGTAGATCCTAACAGCAAGAAAACTACATTATTTGGAAAGGTGTGGATCATGACTGCACAGATTGATTTCATATTGTCAGGATTTCTAATCAATTGGGACTTCCAGATGTTCCATGGGGCAATTTCCTTCACGGTTCATTCAACAGAAGTTATAGGTTTCAAGGAATTTCTCCAGAACATAAATCCACTTTCAGACTACAGAGATGGGTTTTTGAAGGAAGTTTGGGAGCAAGCATTTGATTGTTCATTTCCAAAACCAGAGTTACAAGAAATGCAGAGTAGAAAATGCACTGAGGTGATGAAGCTAGGGGATCTTCCTGGACCTGCCTTTGAAATGGAAATGACTGGTCAAAGCTACAGCATCTACAATGCTGTTTATTCTGTGGCTCATGCTTTGCAGGATCTATACATGTTGGGGTTCAATAGGAAGACAACTACTATGCGTAAAAAAACTGATCTTCCAAATCTGCAGGCTTGGCAGGTATTTCCTGTGCATTGGACACGTCTTTTATTTCAATGAGCAGCTTGACATAAAATGAACCCAATGTGGAAAGTCTTAATATTTTCTGCATGTGGAATCAAGTATAAGAAACAACATAGCAATATGAGAGAATTTCCTGACAATGAGAACAATGAATTAGTGGAACAGCTTGCCTTTAGATGTTGTGTTTGCTCCATCACGGAAGATTTTTATGAAACGATTGGACAGCCATTTCTGTGAAGTGGTATAGGGTCACCTCCTTGAGTAGGGTTAAGTAGAAGACCTCCAAGGTTCCTTGCAACTTTGTTATGCTGTGATGTATAAAATAGATATAGCTTGCTTACAGATTAATAGAATTGGAAGACAATTTGTAGGTCATCTAGTCCAACACCCCGCCCAAACAGGAGACCCTACACCATTTCTGACAGCCCAGTCTCTTCTTGAAAGCCTCCACTGATGAGGCTCCCACAACCTATGAAGGCAACTTCTGTTCCATTGGTTGATTGTTCTCATTGTCAGAAAATCCTTATTTCCAGGCTAAATCTCTCCTTGTTCAGTTTCCATCCATTATTCCTTGTCTGGCCTTCGGGTGCTTTGGAAAATAGTTTGACCCCCTCCTCTCTGTGGCAGCCCCTCAAATATTGGAAGACTGCTATCATGTCTCCCCTGGTACTTTTCTTCACTAGACTAGCCAGGCCCAGTTCCCCTAACCTTTCACGGTATGTTTTAGCCTCCAGGCCCCTAATCATCTTGGTTGCTCTTCTCTGCACTCTTTCTAGAGTCTCAACATCTTTTTTGTAGTGTGGTGACCAAAACTGGATTCAATACTCTAGGTGTGGTCATACTAAGGCTTTAGAGAGTGGTATTAGTACCTCAATTGATCTTGACTGTATTCCTCTGTTAGTGCAATTTAGGATTGCATTGGCTTTTTTAGATGCCGCCACACACTGTTGGCTCATATTTAATTGGTTGTCCATTAAGAACCCTCTCACAGCTACTGCTATTAAGCCTGGTTTCCCTCAGTCTACATATGTACTTTTGGTTTTCTTGCCTCAGTGTAAGACTTTACCTTTCTTTACATTGAATTCCCTTTTTTAGAGGGAACTGAGCCTATCTTCTAGAGTGTTAGCTATTCCTGCAAATTTGGCAAGCTCCCCTTCTATTCCCTCATCTAAGTCATTTATGAAGATATTTAAGTGTACAGGGCCTAAGATGGAATCTTGTGGTACTCCACTGCTTACTTCCCTCAATGTAGACGTAGACCAATTAAGGACTACTTGTTGAATATGGTTTGTCAGCCAGTTGCGAATCCATCTGTTGGTGATGCTATCTATCCCACTTTTTTCAAGTTTACCAAGAAGTAGGTTGTGGTCTACTTTGTTGAATGCCTTACTGAAGTCTAAGTATATTATGTCCACAGTATTTCACTGGTCTACTAATTTGTCACTATATTGAAGAATGAAATAATATTGGTTTGGCATGATCTGTTTTCAACAAACCCGTGCTGATACAGAAAACTGATTTCTCTTGTTATTCTGTTTTCCTATTACTCTGTCATTCTGTTATTCTGATCATCCAGAAGCTACTATATAAATTATGGTTTAAGTGTCAGAAGGAGTTAATAAATAAATCACCATAGCTTGCACAGTAAGATATAGTTAAAACGATAATTTAGATTACTTTTCATTGTCTCTTCCAAAAACAATCAATTCTCCAAGAACTTTTTCTGTGGCTCATGAGATTTTCATGGGTGACAAGCAAAATTTTCTGTCTCTATCAGAGTTTTACAGGAATAAAGAAAAGTGGTCCTTTTTACATGTGGCATCTAGAGTATCAAACAAACCTATCTTTGAAATAATCACTTCCTCTCATCTATGTGTCAATGAATGCTTGAGTTTCAGGTTCCAAAATCTGGCAAAAGGAAATTAGTCAAACCTGAGACTCTCAAATAGCTTTGTACCAACGAGGAAATATTACAGTATATATGCTCTATCTTGAATTAATTGTTTAAGTAGTGGACCTAAAACATAATTGAAGGAAGTTACATAATTCCCAAAGCCTACTTTCATTTTGCTTCAATTCATGCTTACCTTTTCTTAAAATAATATCAAATAAATAATAGAGTGGACATGTACATTTCCATGCAATATTGATCATCAAATTTCTAAATGTATATATTCAATAACAGTTATTGGAATATGAAGAATTATCGAATGAAACTTGATTATGATGTTCTCTTTTCTATTATGTGGCTATCAACTCCCTCTCCTATTCTCTTTCAAGTAGCTCCATTCATTTCTTCAATGCATTTCTTTCAACAATTCAGCTGGGGAGAGAGTGTCCCTGAATGAGAAAGAGGAAACAACAGGTGGATTTGACATCACCAACTTGATCACTTTTCCAAACAGATCCTTTCAAAGAGTCAAAGTTGGAAAGATGGATCTCAAGGCACCAAAGGGGAAGGAATTACTCATTGATGAAGATTTGATTGTCTGGCACACAGTTTTTAACGAGGTATCGAATTACTGAATCAACAATGCCTTAATCCATGATGATCCCATATTGAATGTACTCTCCTTACAAGTCTAATTTCTGTCTTTTAAATAAACAATGGTGTATTCTTTCAAATGTTGATGATCAAGCATTCCTCAAATTGACAAAATGATAATGTAAAAGCCATTTTTTAATATTTGGTTTCCATTTCTGTTTGAAATCATACGAATGGACATGTTTTCCTGAGATTGTCACCATGTCTTATTATTTACTCACCTTGACCTTCAAACAGGACCATTTCTACATTATTCTCATTAGTAAATTTTTAAGTTGTTGATGAAGTTGATAAACTCTTGTGGAACTCAAGAATAATTTTCCTCCATAAAGAAAAACATCACAAACTCTTTTACATTTCTCCTTTTTCAAAACCTTTTAATGATTATCACCAGGTTCTTCCACTTTCCAGATGCAATGACCCTTGTTTCCCTGGATCCTGGAAGAAAAGGATTGAGGGAAATCAGTTCTGCTGCTTTGACTGTGTTCCATGCCCAGAAGGGAAGATTTCAAACCAAAATGGTAGGTAGGCATTCTACCAATTTTCTTTGAATTTAAGTAACATTTATTAAACCAATTTAGGATGCATTTTATTAAGTGAGTTTCAATGGTATAGAGTTACTACAATGACAATTCCTTGATTTTTCTTCTAGATATGGATGACTGTTTCGAATGTTCAGAAGATCATTATCCAAATGAAGAAAAAAATGGATGTATCCTGAAACCGGTGGTGTTTCTAACCTTTGAAGAAACCTTAGGAATTGGTTTGGCCTCAATTGCTCTTTGTTTCTTATTCTTGACAGCTTGGGTATTTGGAACTTTTATAAAGCACAGGGATACTCCCATTGTCAAAGCCAACAACCGGTCCCTCACCTACACCTTGCTTGTCTCTCTTCAGTTATGTTTTCTCTCCCCTTTCTTCTTCCTCAGCCAACCTGGCAATGTGACCTGCCTTCTCAGACAATCAATGTTTGGTGTCACTTTCTCAGTAGCCATTTCTAATGTACTGGCCAAAACCATCACTGTGGTTGTGGCGTTCAAGGCCACTAAACCAGGATCTCAGATGAGGAGATGGGTGGGGAAAAGATTGGCTCTTTCTACTGTCCTTTCCTGCTCTCTCTTACAAGTATGGATTTGTATTCTTTGGTTGTCAACATCTCCCCCATTCCCTGAGTTGGACATGCACTCAGAGGTCCAAGAAATGATTTTACAATGCAATGAGGGTTCAGCTTTCTTCTTCTACTGTGTCTTGGGCTACATGGGTATCTTGGCCATCGCCAGCTTTATTGTGGCTTTCCTTGCCCGTAAATTACCTGACAGCTTTAATGAAGCCAAGTTCATCACCTTCAGCATGTTGGCCTTTTGCAGTGTGTGGATCTCCTTCTTTCCAGCCTATCTGAGCACAAAAGGAAAAGCCATGGTAGTTGTGGAGGTCTTCTCCATCTTGTCCTCCAGTGCTGCTTTACTGGGATGCATATTCTTACCAAAGTGCTACGTCATTGTTTTCAGGCCTGATCTAAACCAAAGGGAACAACTGACAAAGAGAAATTAGTACCCCATGTGATCTTCCTTGCTTGAAGAAATTGTTGACAAAGAAAAAAAGAAGAGAAAGATTGCTTTTTGTCTACAGGGAGTATAAAAAAATTCTTCCAAAAGAGGATTTATGGACGATTATTCTTAATACTAATGTTTATTATAGTTGCCAATTCCAAAAGAAGTACTGGGGTCAGTGGTGAAATGTAAAATTTGTTACTACCAGTTATGTGGGTGTGGCTTGGTGGGGGCATAATATAACTGAGTGGGCATGGCCATTTTTTTTTTTACTTTTAAAACCATTTTTTTCTACAACCTCTTTGGCTGAAGAGGTTTTTAAAAAATGCTTTGAAAGCCTTTGATGATCCCAGCTGACTTGCCTGATCAGCAGAGGCTTTCTTTCTTTTCTTTTTTTTTAAAGCCTGTGACGATCCCAGCTGACTTGCCTGATCATCAGAGGCCTTTTTTTTTACTTTTAATAGCATTTTTTCAGCCAAAGAAGTTGTAGAAAAAATGCTTTTAATAATAAAAAAAAGGCAATAGCAAGGGCGGGGGGGGGGGCAAGGATTTTTGCTACTGGTTCTCTGAACCACCCGCCTCCATTGCTACCGGATTGGGTGATCCGGTCCGAACCAGGAGCATTTCACCCCTGACTTGGGTGCTGCATTTTCAACCATTTCCCAGGTTGCTGAATATAACACTTTGTCCCTTTCAACACTCTATTTCAGCAGTGTCAAACTTGATTTCATTGAGGGCTGCATTAGGGTTGTGTTTGACCTTGGTGGGCCAGAAGGTGTGGCTATGGTGGGCATGGCTGGGGTGGACATGGCCCAGGTGGTTAATGTCCCTGGTAAGGCTACATATTAAAGCCTACCTAGTGGTGATAAAAGCGGCAAAGTCTAATTACTTTTCCGCACTTATTGCATCATCAGAGAATCGTCCGGCGGCCCTGTTCAGGGTGACCCGCTCCCTGCTTCAATCGGGAGTGAGGGAGGACCCCCTGGAGGGCAGGGCTGAGGATTTTGGATGATATCTGTATGACAAAATCGCTCAGATCCGACGGGATTTGGACTCTGACTGGGTAGATCCGGGCGGGATGACGAGGAATAGTCTCGAGAGCATTATCTGGGAGGAGTTTGACCTTGTGACTCTGGATGACGTGGACAGGATTTTGGGGAGACTTAATGCGACCACATGTTTATTGGACCCGTGTCCCTCCTGGTTAGTACTGGCTTCCCGGGAGGTTACACGAGGCTGGCTCCAGGGAATTATTAATGCTTCGTTGAGTGAGGGTTACTTCCCCGCCGCCTTGAAGGAGGCGGTGGTGAGGCCTCTCCTCAAGAAGCCCTCCCTGGACCCGGCAATATTGGCTAACTATCGTCCTGTTTCCAACCTTCGCTTTGTGGCGAAGGTTATTGAGAGTGTGGTTGCACGACAGTTCCCACAATTCCTGGAGGAAACGTCCTATCTAGATCCATTCCAGTCGGGTTTCAGGCCTGGTCACAGCATGGAAACGGCATTGGTCGCGTTGGTTGATGATCTCTGGAGGGCCCGGGACAGAGGTTGTTCCTCTGTTCTGGTCCTATTAGATCTCTCAGCGGCTTTTGATACCATCGACCATGGTATCATGCTGCACTGGTTGGAAGAGCTGGGGATGGGGGGCACCGTTCTATGGTGGTTCTCCTCCTTTCTCTCTGACCGGTCGCAGTTTGTGTTGACAGGGGGGCAGAGGTCGACCTCGAGGCCTCTCATTTGTGGAGTGCCACAAGGGTCGGTCCTCTCGCCCCTTCTGTTCAACATTTATGTGAAGCCACTGGGTGAGATCATCCGTGGTTTTGGGGTGAGATATCATCAGTACGCTGACGACACCCAGCTGTACATCTCCACCCCAGACCACCCCAACGATGCCCTTGAAGTGATGTCCCAGTGCCTGGAAGCTGTACGGATCTGGATGGGGAGGAACAAGCTCAAGCTCAACCCCTCCAAGACTGAGTGGCTGTGGTTCCCGGTTTCCCGATATAGCCAGCTGACGCCATCGCTGACTATCGGGGGCGAGTCTTTGGCCCCCGTGGAGAGGGCGCGCAATCTGGGAGTCCTCCTGGATACGCAGCTGTCCTTAGAGGAACATCTGACAGCTGTGGCCAGGGGGACCTTTTATCAGGTGCGCCTGATTCACCAGTTGCGCCCCTTTCTTGATCGGGATTCCGTGTGCACAGTCACTCACGCCCTCGTCACCTCTCACCTGGACTACTGTAATGCTCTCTACATGGGGCTCCCCTTGAGGAGCACCCGGAGGCTCCAACTGGTCCAGAATGCGGCCGCGCGGGTAATTACGGGGGCTACATGGCGCTCCCACATAACACCACTCCTGCGCGAGCTGCACTGGCTCCCAGTGGTCTTCTGGGTGTGCTTCAAGGTGTTGGTTATCACCTTTAAAGCACTCCATGGCATAGGGCCCAGTTATCTACGAGACCGCCTTCTGCCACCGACAACCTCCCATCGACCCGTGCGCTCCCACAGAGAGGGTCTCCTCGGGGTGCCATCAGCCAAGCAATGTAGGCTGGTGACCCCCAGGGGGAGGGCCTTCTCTGTGGGAGTTCCTACCCTCTGGAATCAGCTGCCCCCTGAGATAAGAAAAATCCATGACCTCCGTGCCTTCCGCCGGGCCCTTAAAACATTTTTCTTCCAACAAGCCGGGCTGGCCTAAGCGAAGCCTTTTAAATGATTTTAAAGTGGGGTGTTTTTTTAAATTTTTGGGCCAAATTTAGATATTCTTTTTAAATTGTTTTTAATGTTTATATTATGTGTTTTTACTTGGCTGTACACTGCCCTGAGTCCCCAGGGAGAAGGGCGGTATAGAAATCTAAGATAAATAATAATAATAAAAAAAACAATAAATAAATCCCCAAAATGGTGCAGATCTTCAAAAAGGAATAAGAAGCTGCAGCTAAAGAGATACATTCTTGGTTTAATAAAGATTGATAGTCTTTAAACATGATTGAGAAATTAAAGGCACAACTCACTGTTCATTTGGAAAATAAATTCCAAAACAGCTGCTTTTTTAACAATGAAGTGATTGCAGCCCCGCCCTCCTGCTGTCGGTATACAGGCCTGCTTTGAAGCACAGCTCCTAAACTCCTCAGAGACAATTGCTTTATGGAGAATCTTGTGGGATGATTCCAGGACTCTCCCTAACCCAGGAGAGTCATATAAGCAGAAAGAATGTCAGTTTTTTTCTGTTGGTAAGTTGAAACTCACTCTCATCCCAACCCAGCTTCTTGCTGTTGTGGGGAAAATAGGAATAACAGAATAACAGAGTTGGAAGAGACCTCAGATCTTCTAGTCCCATCCCCTGCTCAAGCACAAAACCCTACACCATTTCAGACAAAGGGTTGTCCTGTCTCTTCTTAAAAACCTCCAGTGATGGACCCCTCACAACTACCAGGGGCACGTCATCCCACTGATTAATTATTTTCACTGTCAGGAAAATTTTCCATAGTTCTGGGTTGCTTCTCTGCTTGATTAGTTGTGTCCTGCCTTCAAATGCTTTGGAGAATAGGTTGACCCCCTCTTATTTGTGGCAACTCCTTAGATATTGAAAAACTGCTATCATGTTCTATCCTATCCTATGATATCTATCATATGACATCATACTATATCATATCATGTCCCTTATAATATCATATCTATCATAGGCAAAATAGGAGGAGGAAGGTATGTTAGA
>WNWU01000143.1:351798-370570 GCA_012654045.1 Ptyas mucosa
AGCACATCCGCGAATTTAGGAGAGTCACTGAGAGGCTACTCCCTTTGCCAGAGTGGTTGCTAGTGCACTTTTTCAGAACAAGCCTGAACAATCAAATTGCCCAGGTGACTGCTTACTTGGACATCCCAAACCAGCTCTCTGATTGCTGGTTCTGAGTGGCAACAAAAGTCGATAGTGGATTGCACACCAACAACATGAGAGAGCAACCAGACATGAAAGAGAGGGGGCAACCTGACCTGAAACCAGCCCTCCCACGAAGCCTGCTAAAGTGTTATAGATGTGGAGAGAAGGGCCACATGGTATCTGTGTGCACAACCCCAGCCCCAAGGCCTAGGGCAGAGCCACCACCCAGGGCACAGCTGGAACGAGGCCCCAAACAAGCCACCAACACATCCCGGAGGGCCCTCCAGGCTGAAGAGGTCCCTTCCCACCCAGCCGAAGCGGGGGAACACCAGGCAATGATGACCAGTTGCCAGAATCCTATGATAGCGAGGACGAGGGTGAAAACAACCCAATGGTGACGGGACCAGTCCACCCTTTCATTTTCCCAATATGCCTCACAGCCCCAAAAATGGGACCCAGGGGGCCTTTCAAGCCCTGATAGCCTCAGGCTGCACTAGATGCTTGATCAACCTAACCACAGTCCTGAAACTGGGGATCAGAGCAAAAAGACTGACCCACCCAATCCGGTTAGGTTAATGGATCCCTAATGGGGGGAGCCTATGCCACTCACCTGACCGAACCAGTGAGGCTACAGCTAGCGGATCACTGGGAAGTAATTTGATTTGTAATAGCTCCCAAAATGACAGATCCAGTCATGCTGGGACTCTCCTGGCTAGACAAGTGGGGACCGACCATCTGGTGGCAAGGGGGTACCCACAGACTGAGAATAGCAAGGGGGCCCCAACCCCTCCAACACCAGCAAGCAGAAATACCACCCAGCAGGGAACCCTCCAAAAGAGCACACCAGAACAACTGGCAGCCACATCCGACAAAACCCCAGAGACCGAACAGATCCCAAAGGAATATCAGGACCTTGCAGAAGTATTCAGCGAGGCTGAGTGCAACGTCCTGCCTCCCCACCACGAGGCAGATTGCGCCATCAAAATCATCCCTGGGGCAAAACTACCCAAGCCCAATCTGTATGCCATGACACCTCAGGAAATGCAAGAAATGCACAATTACATAGACAAAAACCTAGAAAGGGGATTCATCAAGCCAGCCAAACCACGGGTCGCGGCACCAGTCCTCTTCAAAGAAAAAAAAAAGATGGGACTATGAGATTGTGTGTTGAGATTCGAAGTATCAATGCAGTGTGTGTACACAACCTATATCCCCTCCCCCTCATGAAGGACATGCTATCTCACCTGGCCAAAGGAAAAGTCTTCATCAAACTAGACCTCAGAGAAGCATACTACCGAGTACGCATCAGGGAGGGAGACGAGTGGAAAACAGCATTCAACTGCCCCCTAGGGAGCTTTCAATTCAAGGTGATGCCTTTCGGACTGCAGGGAGCCCCAGCGGTGTTCATGCAATTAATAAATGAGGTGCTGCATGAGCACCACTACAAGGGGGTTCTCGTCTATCTAGATGACATCCTCATTTACACTGAGACCATGGACGACCACATACCCCTTGTCTGCCAGGTACTGGAAAAACTTCTGGCAGCCAATCTGTATGTCAAGCTGTCAAAATGCGAGTTCCACCACACATGGCTAGATTACCTGAGTTATTGAGTGTCAAATGATGGAATAGAGATGGATTCAGCCAAAGTGCAAGCAGTCCTAGGCTGGCAATCCCCTCGCACCCGTAGACAGCTACAAAGCTTCCTAGGATTCACGAACTTCTACAGGCAATTCATCCCCTCCTTTGTGAAGATTGCCTGAGTGGCGTAGAAGGCTAATGCCTCCTACTAAGGCAGCATTTAACATCCAGCTGCCTGCAATTACTGTGAGTTCTAATCTCACCAGGCTCAAGGTTGACTCAGCCTTCCATCCTTTCTAAGGTGGTTAAAATGAGGACCCAGTTTGTGGGGGCAATAAGCTGACTTTGTATAAATATACAAAAAGTATGAAGGCTATTGCTTAACGCATTGTAAGCCGCCCTGAGTCTCCAGAGAAGGGCAGCATATAAATATAAATAAATAAAAAATAAATAAAATAAAATTGCCAAACCCATGATGGACCTCCTAAAGACAGGAGGCCCAGGAACAAAACCCCACCCGGGACAACCTCTACAGTGGGACCTGACCTGCCAAGAGGCATTTGAAACACTAAAAAAAATGTTTGCGAAGGAACTGGTGTTGAAGCATCCTGACCCCAAACAACCCTTCGTCATCCAAGCAGATGCCAGCGACGTGGCAGTTGGAGCAGTGCTACTCCAAAGAAATAGTCAAGGAAATCTACAACCCTGCACCTACACCTCCCACAAGCTCACCAACCAACAAGCGATCTAACGGCAAAACTCAAAACTGAACTGCGGGCAGACCCCTGGTTCCGAGACAATCAACACATTCTGACAAAAAGGGATGACCTCACATGGAAGGGGATAAAGCTCTATGTCCCGGAATCCCTACGCACCCTGATCCTCCAGAGGAGCCATGACATTAAACCGGCAGGCCACTTCGGATTCCTAAAGACTTTATACTTAGCATGGAGGCAGTTCTGGTGGTCCAGCATAAAGAAAGACGTGAACAGTTATGTGAAAAGTTGCACCATCTGTGCCATGATGAAGAAGCGACCAGGAAAACCCCTCGGACTGCTACAATCAGTAGCAGAGCCTACAAGACCATGGGAGGAGATTGCAATGGACTTTATAGTGGAGTTACCAAAAAGTGGGGGAAACATGGTGATCTGGACTGTAATAGATTTATTTTCCAAACAGGCACACTTCATACCCTGCAGAAGACTACCCTCAGCCCACCAGTTGGCCAAACTATTCCTGAAACACATCTACCGCCTCCATGGAGTACCAAGAAGAATTATCTCTGACAGAGGGGTCCAGTTCACGGCTAAATTCTGGAGGGAGTTCCTACGGTCCATTGGGTTATCCCAGGGCCTTAGCTCAGCCTTTCATCCGAGCACCAACGGGGGGCAGAGAAACTGAATGCCATGGTAGAGCAGTACCTGAGGTGCTACATGAACTATCAGCAGTCCAATTGGGCGGAGCTCCTGTTTTTTGCTGAGGTCGCATATAATAATGCTGTTCACAGTAGCATGGAGCTAACCCCATTTAAGGTAGTGAGTGGCATGGACTTTGTCTCAATGCCTGAGTACCCAAAGGAGCCTCCCTCCTCAGTCAGCTTGACCGATTGGATGGCGACACTGAAAGCAACCTGGGAGAATGTCAAGAAAGCACTAGCTAAAGCAGCACAAACCTATAAGAAACAGGCAGACAAACACCGAGCTCCCCAAAGGCCATTTCAATTAGGGGAGAAAGTTTACCTCTGCACAAAATATTTGAGGTTAAAACTTCCTAGCAAGAAATTGGGACCAAAGTTTATGGGACCATTCTCCATAGTAAAGATAATCAACCCGGTCACAGTGCAATTGAAGTTGCCCCGACTGCTAGGGAAGATACACCTGGTATTCCATAGTAGCCTCTTAAAACCTGTGGTCGGATCAACCCTGAGGCCACTACCCTATGAGCCCCCAGACCCCGTGGTCATAGGGGGGCCAGACCCATTATGAGGTGCAGCAAATCCTCAATTCGAGGTAGCACAGGAGACAATTCTAATATTTAATCAAGTGGAAGGGTTACCCCTTATCAGAGGCATCTTGGGTAAAGAGTCGAAACATCCAGGTGGATCGCCTTATAGCCAAATTTCATGCAGAAAATCCAAACAAGCCAGGTGGGGGGTCACGTCCCTAAACTCTACATCTGTACTCAAATTGTTTTGCTTTGTGCCGGTCGCCCTCGGGAAGTGAGGGGAGCTGAATGTCAACTTGCAAAGCTTTCAAGTTGCCATGAGCAGGAGGGAGGGAGAACTGATAGAGCTGACTGATTTCCCTAACTGAAGATACATTCCATACATGCTTCCGTACCGCAATCAGAAGGAGGGTGTTGGATTTCACAGCCAGCCAAAGTGGTTAATTGGAGAATGTGATTTATGACATGGCCAGGGAGGAGGGGAGAGACAGGGTCATAGGGGAACGTAAATCTACGTGGGATTAGTTCTAACTGCATCCGAATATTGCCGAAATGGTGCTCCTAATAAATGACTGTATTTCTTTTGAAGTTTGGCTCATGGCTCATGAATTAATTAGCGCATCTTTCAGAAACGTCACATCTTGCTGTTTTTTTCTTTTCTCTGATAGCCATGTCAAAACATGAATACATAATTTTAGAGAAAGGAATAATATATCCCCCCCACACCCAATGTATGCAAATTCTAATTTAATTTCTTCTCTTTCTTTAGGGTCCCTTTCTGATGTACAACTTCTTTAATTAGGGCCGTGAACTCTAAGATTAGGGCAAAAATCTCAATTTGCTCTGTAAAGTTAAAGTTGTCTCCATCACTAATAGTATCTATGGTTGGGACTGGATCCGTCAGCCCCCAGGAAAATGGATTAGCAAAATCCATCCCTCTATGATGAAAGCAAATGATGTCTTCTCTTCAAAGCCATGGGACCATTGCTTCAGACAATGCCAAGAATGAGTTTTCTCTTCCGTTGAACTTGTCAGCTGCTGACACTGCCCTGTATTAGTCAGAGAATCACACTGACTAATTTTCCCTGATCTTCTGAGCAAAATCAGGAAGCTGATTCCGACAGGGCATTTTTGTTCCATCCAGGAGACCAACATTTCAGATAATGAAATCAGTAAACTCCTGGAGGAATGTATCTCCCAGAAGACCATCTGAAGGAGTGGACCTAGCCAGAAGTACAAGTCAAATCAAAGAGAGGTTGAAAAATAAATAACTTGTGCCGAATTGATCTAGCTGGCTGAGTCCAGCCCAAAAAAGTTAGGCTGATTATTCATGGGAATTTTAATAAAGCATAACACTGTTGATGGCATGGAAATAACATCCTTTGGTGCAGCTCACTATGCAGTTACAAATTGGATTGAATTTATATCGCCATGTCATCACACATGTTTCATCTTCTAGTCCTTCTCACTTGCCACATCAGACTTAGTTTATTTCAGTTTATTTTTTATTTCACTTTATTTTTTATTTTATTTTAATTTTATTAGACAGATAGAAGATCGATAGAATTCTTTATTGGCCAAGTGTGATTGGACACACAAGGAAATTGTGTTTGGTGCATACGCTCTTGGAGTACATAAAAAGACAAGATACATTCATCAAGTATCCTAATGTTGTGGCCCGCCAGCGGCCTGCACGGATTGTTGCTGATCCCGACGACGAGGAGGCTGGTGTGGTGTCGCACCAGCAGCCTGTGCAGCTGGCGCTCGAGTCGGACAACAAGGAGGCTGAAGAAGATGTGGTGCCCGAGGCAGGGATTCAGCCAGGGCTTTCAGAACCTCCAGAGGCTCCTTTAAGTGAAGAGGATGAAGTGTAGGAGCCTCTTCTCAATGCACAAGCACGCAGAGCTGTCAAAAGGCAGGAGTGGTTACTCAGGAGGAGGTCTCCTCAAGAGTAAGGCTTGGGGCTAATTGGCCACTCTCTTAGCCTATTTAAGTTTGCACACAGCTTGTAAAAAGCTGCAGGAAACAATGTGTGTTCGTCCGTTCGTTCGCTGATCATTGAGTTTGAATTTTCTCTGCAAACCTGGCTTCTGGGCTTTCAGCCAACTCTAGTAAGACTCTATCTTATCTGTGGAATTTCTGGCAGGTTGTTAAGAACATTTCTATTAACAGCCTGCATTTGCAAAAGACTGTGTTTTGAAGTAAACTGAGGTTTGTTCAGAGTTTGTGTGTGCTACATTCTTTGGGATCCGTAGCTGGGACAGAACACCTAAGGTACAACACTTAATGATAGTCACAGGGTACAAATAAGCAATCAGGAAACAATCAGTATCAATATAAGTCGTAAGGATACAATCAACCAAGTTACAGTCATGCAGTCATAAGTGGGAGGAGATGGGTGATAGGAAGGTAAGAAGACTAATAGTAATAGTAATGCAGCCTTAGTGAATAGTCTGACAGTGTTGAGGGAATTATTTGTTTAGCAGAGTGATGGTTTTCGGGGAAAAAACTGTTTTTGTGTCTAGTTGTCTTGGTGTGCAGTGCTCTATAGCATCATTTTGAGGGTAGGCGTTGAAACAATTTATGTCCAGGATATTATTTCTACAGACTAACAGAGTTGGAAGGGACCTTTGAAGTCTTCTAGTCCAACCCCCTGCTCAGGCAGAAAGCCCTATACTATTTCAGACAAATGGTTGTCCAATCTCTTCTTCAAAACTTCCAGTGTTGGAGCACACAATATTTCTGGAGGCAGATGATTCCATTGATTAATTGTTCTAGCTGTCAGGAAATTTCTCCTTAGTTCTAGCTTGGTTCTCTCCTTGACTAGTTTCCATCCATTGCTTCTTGTTCTGCCTTCTGGTGCTTGGGAGAATAGGTTGACCCCCTCTTCTTTATGGCAGCCCCTTTTGTATTGGGACACTGCTATAATGTCACAATGAAGAGAACAATAAATAATCTCCTACATCACCCTCCTATCCCGTTCTTTCATTGCATGTTCAGAGCAAATCCCTCCCTCTTCATCTGACACCTGTGGAGATGACCTTGATTCCCAAGAGGAAAATTGGTGCTTCGTCTGGCAATGTATTCCAACCTCTCTCTCCCCCCCGCCCCCCACCCACCTACATAGTGTGTGGCAACTGAGAAATGAGAAATGGCTCCTGCCAGGTTCAGTTTGAAGTTGACAGATATTGGATTCACTAAATTTTGCACCCTTTGTATTTGGAGCATTGTCAAAGACAACAGATTGCATAAATTGTGCAGTATAGCATCCACTGCGGCAAGATCAGCTGCTACTGCTGCTTCTAGATCAGATAACATTCTGATATTTTCCATTGTTCGCCCAGTAAACAATTGTAGGAGTGGAGATTAATATCAGACAGAAAAAAACAGCTCCAGACATTAAGATTCAAATAATCTGATGTATTGCTTAACATCTATGCAGAAGAATATACTCAAATAATGATCATCCTTTTCTAAAATGCAGGGTTTTTTTGTTTTTTTATTTTATTTATTTATATTTATATGCCGCCCTTCTCCGGAGACTCAGGGTGGCTTACAATGCGTTGAGCAATAGCCTTCATACTTTTGTATATTTATACAAAGTCAGCTTATTGCCCCCACAAACCAGGTCCTCATTTTACCCACCTTAGAAAGGATGGAAGGCTGAGTCAACCTTGAGCCTGGTGAGAATAGAACGCGCAGTAATTGCAGGCAGCTGGATGTTAAATGCTGCCTTAATAGGAGGCATTAGCCTGCTATGCCACTCAGGCTCCTACTGTTAAATTTACAGTCATCACAAACTCAATAAATGTTACATTTGAAAGAACGCTAACAAATCCAAAGTTAATATACTATGATACTGTGTTAAATATATGTTTTTAAAATGGAAAACAGCTTTTTTACTGTATTTATGTAATGCTTTAGGAATTCAAAGTATAAAAACCATGAAATATCTTTGCAAACATTAGACTTCATTTGAGCCAATATCTGAAATATCCTAACAGGGAATCCCAGGATGTACTAATTTCTCTTTGTGAGTTGCTCCCGGTGGTTGAGGTCAGGTCGCAAAACAATGATGTAGCATTTTGGGAGGAATATGCATCCCAGTAATGCAGCACTGGAGGACAATATGGAGAAGACCTCCACGGCAACCATGGCTTTGCCTTTTGTGCTCAGATAGGCTGGAAAGAAGGAGATCCAAACACTGCAAAAGGCCAACATGCTGAAGGTGATGAACTTGGCTTCGTTAAAGCTGTCAGGTAATTTACGGGCAAGGAAAGCCACAATAAAGCTGGCAATGGCCAAGATACCCATGTAGCCCAAGACACAGTAGAAGAAGAAAGCTGACCCCTCATTGCATTGTAAAATCATTTCTTGGAGCTCTGAGAGCATATCCAATTCAGGGAATGGGGGAGATATCGACAACCAAAGAATAGAAAGACAAACCTGGATGACAGAGCAGGAAAGTACAATAGAAAAAGCCAATCTTTTCCCCACCCACTTCCTCATATGAGATCCTGGTTTGGTGGCCATGAAAGCCACAACCACTGTGATGGTTTTAGCCAGTACACTAGAAATGGCCACTGAGAAAGTGATGCCAAACATTGATTGTCGGAGAAGGCAGGTCACTTTGCCAGGTTGGCTGAAGAAGAACAAAGAGGAGAGAAAACAGAGCAGAAGAGAGAAAAGCAGGGTGTAGGTGAGGGACCGATTGTTGGCTTTGACAATGGGAGTATCTCTGTATTTAATGAATGTTCCAAGTACCCAAGATGTCAAGAAGATGAAACAAAGAGCTGCTGTGGCTGAACCAATTCCTAAGGTTTCTTCAAAAGTTAGAAAAACTAGCTGTTTCATGATACATTCTTGCTTTTTTTTATTTGGATAATGGTCTTCTAAACAGTCAAAGCAATCTTCCATATCTGAAAGGAAAATCAAGGCTATATTTTCATCTAAGCATTCCATCAGTGGTGGGTTGCTACCAGTTCGCCCTGGTTCTGGTGAACCATTAGCAGCAGCAGCGGGAGGCTCCGCCCACCTGACTGGACATCATGAAATACGATCTTTATATGCAGAAGTGGCGCGTGCGCAAGTGAAGCAAGCGCACGTGTGAGCAAACTAGTAGCAAGGTTAAGAAAACCCACCCCTGCATTCCATATTATTGAATATTGAATATTATTGAAAAATACTGTCAAAGAGCCATCAGTAAACAGCCCAATTATAGACTCTTTAAGAAGGTCCCCATCCACACAGACAGGCAAGATACCAGAATATAAACTGACAGCAAGCAGCACTCCTTACTAACACTGATGATGTTACCTAGCTAAGGTAATGAAACGTCTGCAAGAAAACAAGCAAGCTCAGAGAGCTCCAAGGATCCCTCATTTCAATCCTGAGATAGATATATTCTCCCTTATTCCAGTGGTGGGTTGCTCCCGGTTCTCACCGGTTCACGAGAGCCGGTAGCGGTGACGATATGACGTCACCGAACTAGTTCTCTGTCTTCGGGAGCTGGGCCCTCCTGCCCACCCCGGCTTTATGCCGACCTTATATTTCTTCTTTTTTCGCCCAGCTGACAGGTGCGGCAGAGCTGGGCAAATTCACAAGGCGCTTCCTCAAAGCGCAAGTTTGGCATGCAGGCGAGCAAAGTGAGCATGTGCATGGCAATTGCGTGTAAAGCGCGTGACTGAAGATGCAATCATGAGCAAAGCGCACGCACAAAGAAAACCGGTAGTAAAGCCGGTTAGAATCCCCCCTGCTTTATTTCATATTTTTTAAAGTCACCTTATTAATTATAGCATCCAAGGATTTTATTAAAGTTTGCTTAAATCTAATGAAAAATGGTAGAATTCCTAGCCTACCATTTTGATTTGAAATCTTCCCTTCTGGGCATGGAACACAGTCGTAGCAGCAGAACTGTTCCCCTTCAATCCCTTTCTTCCAGGATCCAGGGAAACAAGGGTCATTGCATCGAGAAAGTGGAAGATCCTGGTGATAAACACAAATGGTTTTGAAATTGGAGCTAGTTAAAACAGTTTGTAAAAATTGCAAACCTCCTTTATGGAGGAGAATTATTTTTTATTTCCCAAAGGATAGATAAAAAGACGTAGGAATTTTTTTAAAAAGTGGAAATTAGAATGAGGTAAAAATTCCCTGTTTGAAGGACAGGAATGGGCGAATAATGACACTTGGTGACAATCTCATGGAAAAGAATACTGAATTTATTAATTTCACAACTTAAAAAGATGTAGAAACCACAATTACATAGAAAAGGTCCTGTTTGAAGAGCAGGGAGTGTAAATAGTTTCAACAGGGTGACACTTCCATGGAAACATGGCCAGTCTTTTGATTTCAAATGGAAATTCAAACCAAATATACAAACATGGCTTTTGTATTGTAATGTCATTTTGTCGATTTAATGAGTGCTTGATCACCAACATTTGAAAAGAATATTTCATTGTTTCTTTAAAATCCAGGAATCAGATTTTGAAAGAGACTAGGTTCAATATGGGATCATAATGGATTAAGTCATGGTCAATTCACTAATTCGATACCTGGTTAAAAGCTGTATTCCAGACAATTGTATCTTCATCAATGGATAATTCCTTTCCCTTTGGAGCCTGTAGATCCAGCTTTCCAACTCTAACTCTCTGAAAGGATCTGTTTGGAAAAGTGATCAAGTTGGTGATGTCAAATCCACCTGTTGCTTCCCCTTTCTCATTCAGGAATACTCTCTCCCCAGCTGAATTGTTAAAAGAAATGCCTTGAAGAAATGAATGGAGCTACTTGAAAGAGAATAGAAGAGAAATGAAATTGAAAGCAATATAATAGAGAAGAAAACAACATATTCAAATTTCATTTACTCATTCCTCCCATTCCATATTATTAAGTATGTACACTTAGAAATTTGATCATCAATATTGCATGGAAATGTACATGTCCACGGTATTATTTATTTTTGTATTATTTTAATATCTTTAGAAGAGCACCTGACGGCTGTGACTGGGAGGATCTTTCATCAGGTTCACCTGATTTGCAGTTGCGTCCCTTTCTGGAATGGGACTCCTTACGCATGGTCACTCATGCCCTCATCACCTCTCGCCTGGACTATTGTAATGCTCTCTACATGGGGCTCCCCTTGAGGAGCACTCGGAGGCTCCAACTGGCGCAGAGTGCGGCCGTGCGGGTGGTAACGGGAGCGATGTGGCGCTTCCATGTAACACCCTTCCTGCACAAGCTGCACTGGCTCCCGGTGGTCTTCTGGGTGCATTTTAAGGTTCTGGTCACCACCTTCAAAGCGCTCCATGGCTTAGGACCCGGGTACTTGCAGGACCGCCTACTACCACCAATAGCCTCCCACCGGCCGGTATGCTCCCATAGAGAGGGGCTCCTCCGGGTGCCGTCAGCCAAACAATGTTGGCTGGTGGCCCCCAGGGGGGAGCCTTCTCTGTGGGGGCACCTACTATTTGGATTAAGCTCCCCCGGAGATACGGAGGGTCCCAGATCTGCACACCTTCCGCCGCGCCCTAAAGACCTTTTTATTTCACCAGGTGGGCCTGGCCTAACTTCTCCCTCTTTTAAATAATTTTAAATAGTTTTAATATCTTAATATTTTTAATATTTCTATACTTAAATTTAATATTTGGTTTTAAATTGATTGGGGTTTTAATCTGTCTGTCTGGGCCAAACTATTTAATTCAATTTTATTTCTATTTTAAATTTTGTATGTATGTATTTTATTGCTGGCTGTTCACCGCCCTGAGTCCTTCGGGAGTAGGGCAGTATATAAATCAAATAAATATAAATATAAATATAATATTAAGGAAATATAATAATCAACAGAAGGAGAATGAAAATAATCTTTTGGAATGATGTCATTTATCCAATTAAGTTTAGTAAAAAAAACCTAATTCAAGATAGATCTAATATGAGTAAATATCTAATATTTACTCATTGGTACAAAGCTATTTGAGAATCTGAGGTCTGACTAATTTCCAGATTTTAGAATTTGAGACACAAGCTTTCTTTAATAGATAAATGAGAGTTAGAGACTATTGCAAACATAGGGTTGCTTTATACTATGCATGCCACATTTAAAAAGAGCCAGCTATTCGTCTAAATATCTGATAGAGACAGAAAGCTCAGCTTCTCACTCATGAAAAGTTCTTGGAGAATTATTTATTTTTGGAAGAGATGACAAAAAGTAATATAAATTATCATTTTAATTAGTATAGTGCAATCTATGGAGATTTCTCAAATAACTCCTATCAACACCTGCACCATGGTTTTTATAGTAGCTTCTTGATAATCTGAATAGCAGAATAACCAAAGGACAGAATAACTATGGAAATCGGGGGGAATTTTTTTGGCATCTATTTTATACAAAACAATATAACACAGTTGGAAGATACCTTGGAGATTTTCTAGTAAAATAGCCTGCTCAAGAAGAAGAGTCTACAACATTCTAACAAATGGCTGTCCAATCTCTTCATAAATACTCCCCATTTTGGAGCACCCAGAACATTTGAAGGCAAATTTTTCCACTAATTAATTGTTATCGCTGTCAAGAAATTGTCCTATTTCTATGTTTTTCACAGAGTAGATTCCACATGCAGAAAATATTAAGACTTTCCACAATCGTTCAAAATAAATAATTCTACGCCAAACAGTTCATTGAAATAAAAGATGAATCCAATGCAAAGAGAATACCTGCCAAGGCTGCAGATTTGGAAGATCAATTTTTTGACCCATCGCAGTTGTCTTCCTATTGAAACCCAAGATGTTTAGAGCCTGCAAAGCATGAGCCACAGCATAAACAGCATTGTAGACACTGTAGCTTTGGCCAGTCATTTCCATTTCAAACAGAGGCCCAGGAAGATCATCCAACTTCATCACCTTAGTGCATTTCTTATTATGCATTGCTTGTAACTCTGGCTTTGGAAATGAACAATCAAATGCTTGTTCCCAAACATCCTGTCGAAACCCATCCCTGTAGTCTGAAAGAGGATTTATGTCCTGAAGAAATTCCTTGAAACCTGCAACTTCCGTTGAATGAACAGTAAAGGAAATAGCCCCGTGGTACATCTTGAGATCTGAACTGATTTGAATGCCTGACAGTGCAAAATCAATCTGTGCAGTCAGGATCCACACCTTTCCAAGTAATGCAGTTTCCTTGCTTTCTGGGTCTATCATAAATGTGATAAACCTTAGCAATATAATTGTCCAGGATTCTCCATAGACCAGAAATACATTGGATTTGCTATACAACATATTATTTGAAACAATTAAGAATGTTTGATAAAATTCTTGGAAATCTTCCAAGTGGACTTTTTGATCAAGCCTTTCTATAAACGCTGAGCAGATTCCGTTCTGTGAAAGTAAGGGCTGCATTTTCTGTAAGAATTTGTCTCCATTGTTGTCATTAACAGAAAATATCCCAATCCACGTCCACCTGAAATGGTGAAGCAATTGGACAATCCCAATGTACTGATGGTCTTCTTTGGGAACCATGAAATAAAGTGAAGAGATTTTACTGGTCTGGAATTCCTCTTGGGCTAATGAGCCATAGGTCAACTGAAAGAAAGTCCAGTAGTATGTTGTTGAGTCTTTAGATTACTGTATATACTCAAGTATAAGCCCACCCGAATATAAGCCAACCCCCCCAATTTTACCCCCCAAAACTGGGAAAACTCATTGACTCGAGTATAAGCCGGGGGTGGGAAATGCAGCGGCTACTGGTAAATTTCAAAATAAAAAAAGACTGGTCAAAAGTGCGAGGACCTGTCAGAAATCACTTTTTTCAGCCCTCTGGGTAGTCCTTTTGTGCATATGGACTACTCAGAGGACTGAAAAAGTAATTTTTGACTGGTCCTCGCACTTGTGACCAGTCCTCGAACTTACGACTGTCCTCACATTTTACATTTTTGTCCTATCTTGTCACCATGGTGAAGAGAAGCAGTTGTGAAATGAGTGACATGGTTTTAAGAATGCTGCACGGGCATAAATGTTAGGATGGTCATAAGTGTGAGGACCAGTCATAAGTGTGTCTGTCAGAAATGACTTTTTTCAGCCCTCTGAGTAGTCCCTATACACATATATCACATGACCAGCTAGCCATGCCCACCCAGTCACTGGCTTGATCTAATTTCAGGCAATGAAGCCTCTGTTAAGAGATACCAGGGCTGGGCAAATGTGGCCCTTTTATAACCTGTGGACTTCAACTCCCAGAATTCCTGAGACAGCCAAGCTGGGAAAACCACTAGCTAGCAGCCAATTACAATCAGCTCCCAACTCAAGCTCAGTGCACATGGGATCTCCCTAAACGGTGAGGATTTCTTTGTTTCTTTCTCCCTTTATGCCCCCCCAGCCCGTTTTAGCTTCCAGGGGGCTGCAGAGAATCTTACTAGGGACCCCCCTCATGCCCCTAGCAAGCCTTGGGAGCCAAAAAGGGGCACAGGGGAGGGGCGCCGCACCCTCCCCCCCCCACGTCCCATTTTGGCTTTAGGAAGCCTCCCTGCAACCCCGGGAGCCAAAACAGTTGCAGGGAAAAAGTCATTTTTTTCGTGACCCGAATATAAGCTGAGGGGGCGCTTTTCAGCCTGAAAAACAGGCTGAAAAACTCGGCTTATATTCGAGTATATACGGTAAGTTTAATTTTTCTATCTTGTTTTCATGCAAAATATATCCAAGGTTCATTTGCCCCCAGCATTCTTAAAACTATATAGAAACAAATTTGTTGGATTATATTTCAAACATATTTGCTAAATCAATTGCTTTAATAGAAGCAGTTCAAATCTTCCCTCTAGTATGGAATTACCCCGGTACTCACTTACTATAACTGGCATTGCAGTTTCAGAAATGAGTGCTAAGTAGTAGACTTTGAGCCATGCAGAACATCTTAACAGAAATCTAACCCTAACATTTGATGCCCATTAATTATCCCATAACAACAATAAGATTAAGAGTTTTCTTCTTATCCCCTCAGAACTTACTTGTGGAATCTTGAAGAATCCTATAATTTCAGCTATATAAAATGATGTGACAAAATCCAGTCCCCCAATGATAGCCATGAGATTCTTCTGGGTGTCACATTTGTAGTTAGGGATAAATTCCTGAGATTTGAAAAGAAGGTCCAGAGTGGTGCGATAGGTCATCCTTGGGTTGTAGTAACTGTCATAGATGTGGAATCCAAGAGTGACATTGGGTAAGATCTGGGAGTCCGCATTGATCTCCTTCACAGCAAAAGCCAAGGCAAGGATGTGCTGGTAGAATTTGATTATTAAACTGCAAATGATTTAAAAACCACAGTTCAAAAAGGAAGTTGGTCATTCTCATTACATGGCATCATTTCTATATGAATATCAAACATTTCTTTCTCAAATGAAAGTAGGAAATTAATAGGTTTCCTAAAATGCTGAATAATTTGAACTAATTTCAAATTTTCTTTTTCTACAGTATTTGCATAATTTGCAACAAATATCTGCTACAAGAAATAAAAATAGTGCTCTTTTCATGATACCATATTTAGTTTCTAACACTTTTTCCCCACAAAATACAATATGAACAAATCCAGCATGTATCAGTCATTTATTTTATGTGTGTTTTGTTAAGATTGAGGGTACAGATATTTTTTTAATATTATAAATGTTCTTCAAAAGATGTTTTGCACCGAAGTTTCATACATCATATGACAAGCTTTACCATAAGTTAAAGAAAATTGTTTATGCTTCCATAACTAGAAACATTTGTTGGACAGAGAGAGTTAGATTAGATATCAAGCCTACATTTATGCTGAAATCCTTTTACTCTCATAAGGAATTTTGGGAAAACTGATTAAGATTAGAAAAAGAAAAAAAATCCTTACTTTAGTATATGATAAGATGTTATAATAGGATATTTCTTAAAATCTATTTCAAAAAGGTTGTAAATTATGCGGGATGCCATCCCACCAATGACGAGGTTCCCAGGTTGGTACCACTCGTGTGGAACAAGGAAAGCATCAGTCGCAGGACAGCTCAGAGTCACTATTTTCTTCATCAGGAACACCAGAAGGAGCAACGTCTTGAAAATGTCTCTGTCTTTCATCCTATCCTACAACAAAGGTTGTATTACACCAATAGCTAATACAGTGATTAATTCAAGGTTTATATCTGAGAGTGCATCTAATCAGAAAATCCACCATTGGGTATTTGGAGATCCATGCGAGTGCAAATTTGTGTCTTGAGTAGCATTGGGGTTTGAACAGATACTCTGGCAGAGGAAACCTGTAGCAATGACTCCAACACACAGCCATTATTATCCTTCTGCCAATCCCTTTGGGTTCGAGATACATTGATTGTTGTTGAATTGAAATAACCTTCTGTGCAGTCTTTGAAGTTTTTGCCTAGTTCAGAAAACATGGTGATTCCTGTAGGAGATAATTACTTTGATTTTGATGAAAGAATAAGGGTCTGATGTTTAAATGCTTTTTGAAATGCACAATTGCTAATAAAATGTACAAGGGGGAATTTGCGACACAAAATACACAGGTTATTTGAAGAACTGTCTCTTCCTGGTAACATCCATGAGATCCAGTAGAGTAGGGAGGCTGGGAATATTGTGGGTCCTCTCTCTTAAGTGGGGACATCTGGTGGGATCCAGAGGAAGTGTCTTCTTTGTGATGGCTCCCTCTATGGGCGGGTTTCAAAACTCATCGCTACCGGTTCCCTTGTAGGCTCGCACATGTGCAGAAGGGTCCGGGTGGATGGGCAGAGCCTCCACCACTGCCGCTACCAGTTCGTCTGATCTGAGGTAAAACGGTGGCAACCCACCACTGGATCTGTCTGTCTGGAACATCATCCACACTGAGATTAGATTGGTTCCCATTTTGACACCTCTTTTGCAAAGCCCTAACCACACTGAGATTAGATTGGTTCCCATTTTGACACTCTTTTGCAAAGCCCTGAGCACCTGTTTCACCAGTAAGCCTGTGGAACCCAGTGTGGGTTGGAACCTATCAAGAGGCTCATCTGATTGATTGTTATCCCTAGGGGTGTGTTTTTATTGTTTGTTTATCTCTTAAATGAATAAATAAAACTTCTTCCAATGTATGCCATCGGGTTTATTCAGGGATGTTCCTTAAATTTCAATTTATAAAACTGGTAAACTATGTGGGACATCATGCAGGGGTGAAATCCAGCAGGTTCTGACAGGTTCTGGAGAACCGCTAGTGGAAATTTTGAGTAGTTTGGAGAACTGGCAAATACCACCTCTGGCTGGTCCCAGAGTGGGATGGGAGTGGAGATTTTGCAGCATCGTTCCCCCAGGAGTGGGGAGAGAATGGAGATTTTGCAGCATCCTTCCCCTGGAGTGGGGAGGGAATGGAGATTTTGCAGCATCCTTCCCCTGCCCACCAAGCCACACCCACTAAGCCACATCACACCCACCAAGCCACACCCACAGAACTGGTAGTAAAAAAAAAATGGATTTCACCACTGACATCATGCCACCAATGATGAAAACAGAGGAAGCATCACTTGCAGAGAAGAACAGAGTAACTAGTTTCTATCTGAATTAGAGTTAGACTTTCATACCAAAGCTAAAAGAAATGACCTTGGAGTGATAAGCAAAATGCGGACCATAGTTGCAAAGCTGCAATGAAAAATTCTCCACGGACCTCTCCCCCACTTTCCATGGCGGCAAGAAGCAGGTTAGCTGACACAAGGATTGTATTAGCTGTTTTGGCGGTGGCTACACACTGCCGACTCATGTTTAAGTGATCGTCCACTAACACTCCAAGGTCCCTCTTACAGTTACTGTTTTTAAGCTAGTTTTCACCTAATCTATACTTGTAACTTTGGTTTCTCCTCCCCAGGTGTAAAACTTTGCTTTTCTCCATATTAAATTTCATTTTGTTGGATAGGGCCCTTTGTTCAAGTCTGCCAAGACCTTTTGGAATTCTGAGCTTGTTTTCTGGAGTGTTGGCTGTTCCTACCAGCTTAATGTCAGCTGCAAATTTGATGAGTTCGCCTTCTATTCCCTCATCTAAGTCATTTATGAAGATATTAAAGATTACTGGGCCTAAGACAGAACCTTGTGGTACCCCACTGCTTACGTCTCTCCATGTCGTTGTCAAAGAATGAAATAAGATTGGTTTGGCATGATCTGTTCTTAACAAACCTACTAGTGCCGACTACTAGTTATAATTTTATTCATTTCCAGATGTTCACAGATCTGCTTTTAAATTATTTTTTTCCAGTATTTTCCCAGGTATTTTAGTTAAGCTGATTGGTCTGTAGTTTCCTGTGTCTGCTCCCCCCCCCTTTTTTTCCCCCAGCTCCTTCAGAATTCTGGGATGTAATTTATCTTCATCAGACAAGTGTTCTCTTACCATTTTCTTGCTTATTTTAATTTTTATTTCTACTCTGTCTTTTACAGTTATGTTTTTTGTATAGGTTGAGCTATAGCCGTGATGGCGAACCTATGGCACGGGTGCCACAGGTGGCACGCGGGGCCATATCGATGGGTACGCGAGTCCAGCTCCGGCATGCATGTGTGCGCCAGCCAGCTGATTTTCAGGCCTTCTGGGCCCACCAGAAGTCAGGAAACACACAGTTTCCAGCCTCCGGAGGGGCTCTGGGTGGGGCGTTTTTGCCCTCCCCAGGCTCCTAGAAAGACTCTGGAGCCTGGGGAGAGCAAAAAATGGGCCCACCGTGCCATCACGTGCCAAAAGAGGGGGGAGCACAGGGGGGCACATAGAATTATGGATGTGGGCACACGTGCGTGTGACCCCATCGTGCTCCCCCCACTTTTGGCACGCGATGGCAAAAAGGTTAGCCATCACTGAGCTATAGTTTCTTTTTGTGTGAAGACTGATGCAAAGTTACTACCGTGATGCACATTAGTACTGATGCACATTACTACTGATGCACATTACTACTGTGATATGTTTTCTACATACCTTTATTAATTGATTAGCAAAGAGTTCATCTATTTCTTCTGCTTGATTGTGTGGCCTATTGTATATCATTGTCATTTCCCCCTTTTTATATTGACCCATATGGTTTCTACTTCCTTCTTCCTTATGTGGTTGGTTATCTAGTGGTTTTTGCTTGGAATTAGGTTCTATAGATCATGAAGATTGCCCCCA
>WNWU01000143.1:370580-387427 GCA_012654045.1 Ptyas mucosa
GGAACGCTTGTCTTTTACCGCTCCAAATTACCAACTTCACCAAGTGCAAGCCTTTGAACCCCAGTGAGATTGGCAGAAGGATAATCATGGCTGTCAGAGCCATTGCTAGAAGGTGCCTCCCTCTGTTCTCTTCTGCCGGAATATCTGTTCAACCCCTGTTGATATTCCAGATATCAATTTTCATTCCCATGGGTTTTCAAATAAGTAATGGTGGATTTTTTTTTTATTAGATGCACTCTCAGACATAAATCTTGAATTAATTATTGGATTAATCATTGGAATAATGCAAACTTCCCTCAGGTAGGATAGAAGAGGATGGAAGAGAGACATCCTCCCCCTACTGGAATTCCTCTCGGGATTTTTGCTTGGTACTTAAAGGTAAAGGTTCCCCTCACACATATGTGCCAGTTGTTCCTGACTTTAGGGGGCGGTGCTCATCTCTGTCTCTAAGCCAAAGAGCCAGCACTGTCCAAAGATGTTTCCGTGGTCAGGTGGCCAGCATGGCTAAATGCCAAAGGCGCACAGAACGCTGTTACCTTCCCACCAAAGGTGGTCCCTATTTTTCTACTTGCATTTTTTACAGGCTTTTGAACTGCTAGGTTGACATAAACTGGGACAAGTAACAGGACCACATGGTGGATTTTCAGATGGCTGTTACATATAAGCTGGGTTGACAAAATCAGAAATGAGGAGGCGATTAGCCACCTGGGAAAGCCAAGGGAAATCATCAAAACCATTAAAAAGTGAAAGTTAGAATATTTCAGACATGTGATGCGACATCTAGAAAAATATGGCATCCGTCACTTAATCCTCCAGGGAAAGATTGAAGGCAAACGAGGTCCAGGCAGAAGAAGAACATCATGGCTTCCAAATCTAAGGGACTGGTTTGGACAAAACTCAGCAGCACTTTTTCGTATGGGTGGTGATAAAAATAGGATTGCCTACATGATCGCTGATGTCCGATGATGGATATGGAAGAAGAAGAAGGAGAAGGAGAAGGAGAAGGAGGAGGAGGAGGAGGAGGAGGAGGAGGAGGAGGAGGAGGAGGAAGTGAATTCATACATTGTGCATTTTAGTTTGTGGAATTTTTAGTTCTGTTGTGTTCAGCAATGATAGTAAAATGAAATCTGATAATGTGAGTGAGTAACAGATGGGAGAAGAGAGGGAGAAAGGAAGGAAATAAAATGAGAACAACTTTCCTCTCTTTGGAAATTGTGAGGGGTAAATGACCACAGACTTTACTATGGAGTTAAGCCCTGTGCTGGAATTGATCCACAGAGGGATTGAAACCGAAAGTAATATCTAAGGCTACAGGGCCCTGTCCATTTCCACATAGAATAAAAATATACTACCTCCTCATGGCTAACTTAAGTAAAACTGTCACCCAACCTATACATTGTGGAAACATTTATTTATTTATTTATTTATTTATTTATTTATTTATTTATTTATTTATTTATTACATGTATTTATATGCCGCCCTTCTCCCGAAGGACTCAGGGCGGCGAACGTAAGTTAAGAAACATGTACAATAAAATCCCATTTTAAGCCAAATACCTAATTAATAATAAATAATAAAACCCGGAATCAGAGTCAGCCTATTTGCTTGAACAGCCAAGTCTTCAGGTCCCGACGGAAGAAGAATTAAGCTTCTCTTCCCTTCTAGGGGAATCTGGAAAGAAATAATGGAAAATTTCTTAAAATGAGGGAATGCCAAAACCTCTATGGATCTTAATGCTATAGAAATGAAGGGGAACTGTCCCAAAGCGATGAGGTATTGGAGAAAAAAATTCAAAATTGGCTACAAGAATCAACCAATGAAAAAATCGAATTGATACCTGAAACATTTCTCCTGGGAATACTAAAGACGAAATATCAGGAAAATCATACATATACTCACTGCAGCAAGAATATTGGAAAGGAAAGGACGCACCACCAGAGGAACATATGATTCAGAAGGTTCTAGAATGTGCCAAAATGAACAAATTAACATTAGAATTAAATGAGAAAGAAGACTCAGAATATTATACGGTGTGGGATGATTGGTACAGGTGGATTGATAATAGAATAAAGAAATGATAAAAGTTAATATAAATCTTAAGATGCATAGGTAAATTATGTTATATTATGATGAAAAGTAAAAGAAGAATCAATCCACTGAAAAAAACATTGTCTGACTGATTGTACTGTATTGTATTATAATAAATTTCAATAAAAAATTTTTTAAAAAGAAATGAAGGTGAACTGCATTTATCATTCATTATAAAAAAATAAGATCAATTTCAAAAATCAAGGGTATTTTTTGTATTGCAAATTCCCCTTTGTACATTTTATTATCAATTGTGCAGTTGGAAAAAAAAACATTTATTCTCTCATCGAAAACAAAATAATTATCTCCTATAGGAATCACCATATTTTCTTAATAGGCAAAATCATCAAAGATTGTATAGAAGGCTATTTCGAGTCAACAGCAATCAACATATTGTTATACAGCAACACGTGAACCCCAGGGAGATTGGCAGAAGGACAATAATTGTTGTGTCAGAGCCATTGCTACAAGTTGACTCCCTCTGTTATCCTCTGCCAGAATATCTGTTCAAACCGTGATGATATTAAGACACAAATTTGCACTTTCGTTGATCTTCAGACAATGGTGGATTTTCTGATTAGGTGCACTCTCAGATATAAACCTTGAATTAATCAATGGATTAACCATTGGAATAATAATACACTGAGGTAGGATAGAAGAGGATGGAAGCGAGACATTTCTAAGAATGAAGAGGTTGCTCCTCTTGGCGTTCCTGGTGAAGAAAATAGTGACTCCGAGCTGCCCTGCAAGTGATGCTTTCCTTATTCCTCATGAGTGGTATCAACCTGGTGACCTCATCATTGGTGGGATGGTGTCTCACATCTTTTACAATTTTTATGAAACGAATTTTGAGGACAATCCTTATATAACATCTTATGAAGTACCAAAGTAAGGATTTTTTTTCTGATCTTAATCAATTCTCACTAAATTGCTGATATTAGTAAAAGGTTTTCAGCATAAATGTAGGCTTTATATCTAACCGAAGTCTCTCTGTCCTTCAATGTTTCTAGTTATGGGAGAATAAACAATTTTCTTTACTTGGTGATAAAGTGTGTGTCATAAAATATGTGAAACGTTGGTTCAAGAAAGCTTTTGAAGAATACTTAGTGAGCTTAAAAATTCTGCATCGTCGTTCTTCACAAAAGATACATACAAGAAATGACTGATAACTGCTGGATTTGCTCATATTCTTTATTGGGAATATGTTACAAAATAAATCTAGTACCATGAAAGAAAGTACTAGGTACTTTTATTTATTGTAGTAGATACTTGTTGCTTATCATGGAAATGCCATAGAAAAATTTAAACTTTGTTCAATTAGTCAGCATTTTAGAAGACCTATTATCTTGCGTCCTTCATCAAAGAAATAAATATTTCTTATTCATAAGGAAATGATGCCAACTAATTAGAATTATAAACCTCTTTTTCAACTTGGATATTTAAATTATTTGCAGTGTAATCACCAAATTTCATCAACACGTCCTTGCCTTGGCCTTTGCTGTGAAAGAAATCAACGAGGACTCCCACATCTTACCTAATGTCACTCTGGGGTTCCACATTTATGACAGTTATCACAATCCAAGGAAGACCTATCGCAGCACTCTGGACCTACTTTTCAAATCCCAAGAATTTGTCTCTAACTACAAATGTGATAGCCAGAAGAATCTTATGGCTATCATTGGAGGATTGGATTTTGACACATCATCTTATGTAGCTGAAGTTACAGGTTTCTTCAAGATTCCACAAGTAAGTTCTGAAGGGGTATAGAATAGAATAACAGAGTTGGAAAGGACCTTGGATATCTTCAAGTCCAACCCCCTGCTTAGGCATACTGTAGGTAAGAGAAGATTTGAATTGCTTCTATTAAAATGATTGATCTAGTATATGTGTTTGAAATATTTCTAAGAAATTCCTTTCTATATTATTACTTAAAAGAATTCTAGGGGAAAATGTTCATTGGATATGTTTTATATGAAATCTAGATAGGAAAATTACATTTTGTATTTGTATTTGTATTTATTAGTTTGTCAAACATGTACAAGATAGCAGATATATTAATAAAAATAAATAAATAAAATAAATAAATATAAACATGGATATGAGTGAAATAAATGAATAGAAATGAATGGGGATAATAGGACAGGGATGGTAGGCACGCTGGTGCATTTATGTATGCTCCCTTTACGGACTTCTTAGGAATGGAGTGAGGTCCATGGTAGACAGTTTAAGGTTGAAGCTGTAAGGGTTAGAGGATGTAACAACTGACTCAGGTAGAGCATTCCAGGTGTTGACCACTCTATTACTGAAGTTGTATTTTCTGCAATCAAGTTTGCAGCAGTTTACCTTGAGTTTGTACCAATTGTTTCCCCATGTATTATTGAGGTTGAAGCTGAAGAAATCGTTGACAGGTAAGATGTTGTAACAGATAATTTTATGTACTGTGCTTAGATCATACTGCAGGCGGCACAGTTCCACATTTTCCAAGCCCAAAATTTCAAGACTGGTGGCATAGGGAATTCTATTGTGAGTAGAGGAGTGGTGTACTCTTCCTGTGAAGTACCTCTGGACCCTCTCAATCATATTAATGTCCACTATACAGTGTGGATTCCAGGCAGATGAGCTGTATCTGGGGCTTAGAACATTTGAGATGAGTACTCCTATGTCCTTGACAGAGTGGGGGTTGTCTACGAGGTCGTTTCCATCCAACTTATATTTGGTGTTCTGATTTTTATTGCCAATGTGTACAACAGAGCATTTATTAATTGAGATTTGGAGTTGCCAATTCCGCAACCCTTCAGACACATGGACAAGGTTGCTTTGTAGGGTCGTGGTATTGTTAGTGGTGTTGAATAATTTTACGTCATCAGTGAAGAGGATGCAGCTGCTTTTAATATGATCACATAGGTCATTGATGTAAAGCAGAAAGCGTGTGGGTCCTAGAATTCTGCCTTAGGGAACACCACTGTTAACTGGTGCAGGATTTGATAGGGCTCTCCCTATTTTAACTACTTGTTGCCTGTTTGACAGGAATGTGGGTGTCCATTTGTGTAGGGATACAAAAATGCCGTAAGAACTTAGTTTTAACAGTAGTTTGCCGTGTACCACTGAATCGAAGGCTTTGCAGAAGTCTATGTAAATTGCGTCTATTGCTTTTCTCTTGTCAAGTTTTATCTAACAACCCAACAGAATACTGCTGGCCTTTCTTTTAGCTGACATACGGCTCATTAGCCCAAGAGGAAATTCAGACCAGTAAACTCTCTTCAGTTTATTTCATGGTTCCAAAAGAAGACCATCAGTACATTGGGATCATCCAACTGCTTCACCATTTCAGGTGGACGTGGATTGGGATATTTTCTGTTGATAATAACAATGGAGAAAAATTCTTACAGAAAATACATCCCTTACTTTCACAGAATGGAATCTGTTCAATGTTCACAGAAAGGCTTTCTCAACAACTTCCCATAGACAACTTCCCACAACTTTATCAAACAATCTCCATTATTTCCATTAATTTGATGAATAGCAAAGCCAACACATTTCTTCTCTATGGGGAATCAGTGACAATTTTGTGGCTAAGATTTGTAACACTTCTGGTAGATCCTGCAAGTAAGGAAAGTGCAATATTTAGAAAGGTGTGGATCATGACTGCACAGATTGATTTTGTACTTTCAGGCATTCAAATCAGTTCGGATCTCCAGATGTTCCATGGGGCTATTTCATTCACTGTTCATTCAGCAGCAGTTGTAGGTTTCAGGGAATTTCTTCAGACCATAAATCCTCTTTCAGTCTACAGAGATGGGTTTCTGCAGGAAGTTTGGGAACAAGCATTTGATTGTTCTTTTCCAAAACCAGAGTTACAAGAAACACAGAGTAGGCAGTGCACTGTGGAGATGAAACTGGAGGATCTTCCTGAACCTGTGTTTGAAATGGAAATGACTGGGCAAAGCTACAGTGTCTACAATGCTGTTTATGCTGTGGCTCATGCTTTGCAAGCTCTACACATGTTGGGGTTCAATAGGAGGAAAACTATGATGGGTAAAAAAACTGATGTTCCAAATCTGCAGCCTTGGCAGGTATTCTCTTTGCATTGGACTCTTCTTTTATTTCAATGAGAAGTTTAATGTAGAATTATCGTTTGAACCCCTTCTTGAAAGTCTTGACATTTTCTACATGTGGAATCAATTTAAGTATGAGAAACAACGTAAAAATAAGTACCAATTTCCTGAAAGCGAGAACAATTAGTTAATGGAACAGCTTGCCTTCAGAAGTTGTGGGTGCTCCATGAAAGGAGATTTTTATGAAGAGATTGGACAATATGTCTGAAATGTTGTATGGTCTCTTTCTTGAACAAGGGTGTTAAACCAAGAGATCTCCAAAGTCCCTTTCAGCTCTGTTACTCTGTTCTGTACAAAATAGATACAGAAAAACTGATTTCTATTGTTATTCTGATCATCCAGATACTTCGGTTATCAATCATGATTTAAGTGTTGGTAGGAGTTCTTTAATAAATCAGCATAGCTTGCACAATGAGCGATAGTTAAAATGATATTTTAGATTACTTTATTTGTCTCTTCCAAGAATAATAATTCTCCAAGAAATTTCTGTGTGGCTTGGGAATTTTTCCTGTCCGACAAACTGAACTTTCAGAGTTTTAGAGGAATGAAATAAAAGTGGCCATTGTTAAATCCCTCTATCTCTCATCTATCTATGGAAGAATGTTTGAGTCTCAGATTCTAAAATTTGGCCAAAGAAAATTAGCCTGACCCCAGTCTGCCAAACTAGATTTGTACCAATGAGGGAAGATTAGACATGATCTAAGTCGAATTAGTTATTTAAGTAGTGAACCTAAATCATAGTTGAAAGAAGTTACATCTTTCTTATCTTTTCTAAAAATAATATCAAATTAATAATAGAATAATAAGTGAGGAAAGCAAAACAATATTGGCAAATGATTAGAAAACAAATAGAAGGAATCATACACCAAAAATTAGAAATGAGGCCAGAAACCTTTTTATTAGGAATAATTATAGGTCAATATGAAAAGGAAATAAAATATTTAATCATCCACATTTTAACAGCAGCACGAATAATCTTTGCCCAAAATTGGAAGAATAATGATATACCAACAGAAGACAGAGTAATAGGTAAAATTATGGAATGTGCAGAAATGGACAAATTTACAAAGGAAATACAAGGAAAAGAGGAAAATGATTATTATTTAGTATGGGTACATCTGGTTGGAGGATAGAAAAGAAAAAAGATAAGGAAATAAATGAGAAGATATAAATTATAGATATGAACATTAAGCACCAATTTAGGTTAATAGTGAATTAAAAATATTAAGAGAATATATAGAAATGATGTATTAGGAATATAGATATAAGAGATAGGTTAAAATAAGAAAGAGTAAAGGTATAAACAAGAATATAGATTACCGATGCGACAAGTTTGAAAAGAGAATGTATAGCTGATTATTTTCTTTAAAAAATTGATTTATATGCCGCCCTTCTCCAGAGACTCAGGGCGGCTTACAATGCGTTAAGCAATAGCCTTCATACTTTTGTATATTTATACAAAGTCAACTTATTGCCCCCACAATCTGGGTCCTCATTTTACCTACCTTAGAAACGATGGAAGGCTGAGTCAACCTTGAGCCTGGTGAGATTTGAACTTGCAGTAATTGCAGGCATCTGGTGTTAATAACAGTGCTTTAGTCTGCTGCACCACCAGGGCTCTTGGAAATGAAACTTGGATATGATTTTCTCTTCTCTATTATATTGCTCTTAATTCCCTCTCTTTTTCATTCCCTTTCAAGTAGCTTCATTCATTTCTTCAAGGCATTTCTTTTAATAATTCAGCTGGGGAGAGAGTGTTCCTGAATGAGAAAGGGGAAGCAACAGGTGGATTCGACGTCACCAACTTCATCACTTTTCCAAACAGATCCTTTCAGAGATCTAGAGTTGGAAAGCTGGATCTCGAGGCTCCAAAAGGGAAGGAATTATGGATTGATGAAGATGTGATTGTCTGGAATCCAGCTTTTAACCAGGTATCGAATTAGTGAATTGACCATGCCTAAATCCATTAGGATCCCATATTCAAAATAGTTTCTTTAGAGATTTAATTTCTGATTTTTAAAAAAATAAACAGTGAAATATTATTTTCAAATGCTGATTATCAATCATTCCTAAAATTGACAAAATGGTGCAAGAGCACTTGGTACAACATTGTAATATCTACATCATTTTCATCTACACTATAAATCCCAGTTAATTCAGTGTCCATTTTGGAAGCAAAAATTATCACGTCACTCAATTAAGGAGAAATTTCAAAAACTCTTTTAAAAATTCTTCTTTTCAAAACATTTTCATGTTTATTATCAGGTTCTTCCACTCTCTCTATGCAATGCCCCTTGTTTCCCTGGATCCTGGAAGAAGGGGATTGAGGGGGATCAATTCTGCTGCTATGACTGTGTTCCATGCCCTGAAGGGAAGATTTCAGATCAAAATGGTAGGTTATGCATTCTACCATTTTTCATTACACTTAAGCAAGCTTTAATACTTTATTTAGGTTGCATAACATTAATAAAGTGATTTTTAATAGTTTGGAATGTCTAGATGAAAAAATATCATTGATTTTCCTTCCAGATATGGAAGATTGCTTTGAATGTCCACAAGATCATTATCCAAATAAAGAAAAGAAAAGATGTATCCTGAAACCGGTGATGTTTCTAACTTTTGGAGAAACCTTAGGAATTGCCTTATCCTCAGCAGCTCTTTGTTTCTTCTTCTTGACCTTTTGGGTACTTGGAACTTTTATTAAGTACAGGAATACTCCCATTGTCAAAGCCAACAACCGGTCCCTCACTTACACCCTCCTGGTCTCTCTTCTGCTCTGTTTTCTCTCCTCTTTCTTCTTCCTCAGCCAACCTGGCAATGTGACCTGCCTTCTCCGACAATCAATGTTTGGCCTCACTTTCTCAATGGCCATTTCTAGTATACTCGCCAAAACCATCACTGTGGTTGTGGCTTTCATGGCCACTAAACCAGGATCTCAGATGAGGAGATGGGTGGGAAAAAGATTGGCATTTTCTATTGTCCTCTCATGCTTTTTCTTACAAGTATGCATTTGTATTCTTTGGTTGTCAACATCTCCCCCATTCCCTGAGTTGGACGTGCACTCAGAGCGCCAAGAAATGATTTTACAGTGCAATGAGGGGTCAGCTTTCTTCTTCTACTGTGTCTTGGGCTACATGGGTATCTTGGCCATTGCCAGCTTTATTGTGGCTTTCCTTGCCCGTAAATTACCTGACAGCTTTAACGAAGCCAAGTTCATCACCTTCAGCATGTTGGCCTTTTGCAGTGTGTGGATCTCCTTCTTTCCAGCCTATCTGAGCACAAAAGGTAAAGCCATGGTAGCCGTGGAGGTCTTCTCCATCTTGTCCTCCACCGCTGCATTACTGGGATGCATATTCCTTCCAAAATGTTACATCATTGTTTTCCGGCCTGACCTCAACCACAGGGAGCAACTCACAAAAAGAAATTAGCATGTTATATTTCTGTCTCAGAGAAATTCTTTTAAAAAAGGAATAGAAAAACTGCTATCTATAGGAAACATATATAAAGTTATAGAAACATAAAGGTTTTTACTTCTGTCAAACAAAGATTTGTGTATGTATAATTATTAAGTTTTATTATGATTACCGGTTCCAAAATCAGTGCTCATGCTGCTTTATTTTCACCATTTCCCAAGAAACTCCTTTCTCCCTTTCAACATATCCATTGAGCTTGATTTTGAAAATCTAGTTTTCTTTCTTACTATTAGGATATTTCAGATATTGGCTCAGACAAAGTCCAATGTTTGCAGCGACATTTTCATACTTTTTATACTTTCGGTCCCTAAAGCGTTGCATCAATACAGTAAAAAGCTGATTACTATTTTAGGAACATATATCATAATAAATCACTTTTGGATTTTTTTAGGGTTCTTTCAATTTATTGATTTTGTGAATTCTGTACATTTAATTGTAACTTTAAAAAAACCTTTCTTGCTGGGTCATAACTATTCACTCTCTATTCATAAATCAATTTCCACTGCAACCAGTTATGAGATAATAATAATACAAGAAATTTAGTGAAATGAAATGTATTTTTGCTTCTGCCTCATCCTACCTTCAAAATGGCTGCTGCCCAATGACTATAATGAAGAGTGATTTTATTTGTAGAAGACTGGTAGAGCCAGAGGAAAGAGTGAAAAAAGGATTAGTTTAGAGGCCTTACATAGGCACAAATGAACTAAGTCCAACCCCCTTTGAATTTTTTTTACTGAGGACAAATATAAAACACCAATAAGGCATCTAATCTAGAAGCAGAAGCAATGACTGCACATGCAACAGTGGATGCTATTGTCAAGCCTGGAAGCCATATTTTGCTTTGGGCCTTCAGGCCTGCCACATTTAATGCTGTGGGAAACTGGGAGTGGGGGTTGTATGGAGCAGGGTTGATATATAGTCTGTCAGCTTTGGAAGCCATATTAGCAAGGGAAGCTTCCACACTGCCACCTTCTTGAGTGTGGGAAAGTAGGAGGGGGGATTTACTAGAGGGAATGTAGTTAGACAAAATAGCATTCTTCCTTTCGGTCAAGGTCATGGCAGTCCTGCATCTGGAGAAGGAATGGTTGGAGTGATATCTTGAGATGGGACAGATGGTGATTGGACAATGTGATGGACTGATGGGTGCAGGGAATGGATTTGGGGATTTTGATTTACTGAGGGAAAACCCGGAACTCTCAGATCTGGGTTTTCCCAGATGTGCCAGTATACCTTCTCTAATAAATGAAATTTTGAGAAAATGCTTGTCTCGGAGGTTTTAATTGGAGTTGGAGTTTTCTGGAAGGCTGACATAGTCATAATAACTTTCCTTTCTCAGATAGTCAAGGACACCTTGCCCTGCACCTGGAGGGGTGTAACTGGGAGGCATCTCCAGTTGGGACAGTGCTTTGATTGGACCACATGATAGACATGTGGGTGCTGTGTAGGGACTTGGATTTTCCTTTGTGTGGGGAAAACCTGGAAACTTTCAGATTCGGGTTTTTCCAGATGTTCCAATATGACATTTCTAATAAAATGGAACTTTGAGGAACTTCAGGCCTCACAGTCTTCTTTCATTGGGGGTACTACTTGGAACTCGGACAGGTATACTGCACCATTTGTACAATCTGTGCCCTTTGACAATGCTCCATGTAACATAAAAGATGCAGAATTTGGTGCAACTGGCATTGGTAGCAATAGCTGGAAACTCCGGTACTACAATCTCTGGCAGAGGAGTCACTGTTACTCTCAAAGGTGCTTTTTCAAAAGACAACTGGACTGTTGTTTTCCCCTGAGAAAGAAGGAGATGAAGGAGCTTCATTGGCAGGATTTTGGGGGCTGTGGGGGGATTTGGTTTTGACAGAATGGGGAAGGGAAAGGTTGGAGAGATTTCTTTGCAGTCATCTGGTCTTAGCATTCTCCCTGAGAACTCTTGTGGCTATCATGTATATCATTCAAATAAAGGCAATTGAAATTTTTAGTTTGGGGAATGCTAGGAAAAATCGAAGGGGGGAAATAGAAATAAAGAACATCATTTTTTTCTCTTATCTGTCCTTGTTTGTCTGGGGTGCAACTCTTTGGCATCAAACCTCTTCCAAATTTAAGCAGAGACAGTTCTCTCCCTCTGCATTTCTCACACAGTAAATGAGGCCTCTGGCTTTTCCCTTAAGTTAATGATTTGTCAAGAGATGTTAAAAATCAATGTTAGGCTCTATTGCCTCTTTTCTCCTTTACTCACTCCATCAAATAAATCTCTACAGTGAATTCATACTTGCTGCATCTAAGTTTGTGGAATTTTCAGTACTTTTGTGTCCAGCAATGAGAGTGAAATAAAATGTGATAATGTGATTGAGGAACTGAAGGGAGAGAGAGGGAGGGAGGAAGGAAGGAAGAAAAAAAATGAGAACAACTTTCCTCTCTTCGGAAATTGTGAGGGTTAGTAAAATCATAGATTTTACCACAGTTAAATCCTCTACTGAAATTGCTCCACAAAAGGTTTGAAATCCACAGTAAGATCTAAGGCTACCTGTTCATTTCCAAATAGAATAAAGAATGTATACCCTCCTAATGGATAAAATAAGTTTAAAAAATGTCACCCGATCTATAATTGTGAAAACAATAGCGGTATAGTCCTCCTTTCTAGAGGGATCTGGAAGGAAATCATAGAAAACTTTTTACAAGGCATTACAGGAATCGCTGAATCTCCCATTGTTAGAAGTCATGAATGAAGACATGTCAAAGATGAAATTACGCAAGTCATGGTCAGAAGCATATATTACACTTGTTCCAAAGGAGGATACCGACCCACAACAAATTAAGAAGTATAGGCCTATTTCCCTGCTAAATTCAGACTATAAAATCTTCACTTCAATATTGGCAGAAAGACTTAAAAGATATTTAAATAATTTCATACACTCCAATCAAAATGGGTTTCTGCCAAAAAGACAGAATAAAGACAATATGAGAATAATCCTGGATACATTGGAATATTATGAGGCATATCCTGAAAAGCAAATGGCTTTGATATTTTTAGATGCTCAGAAAGCCTTTGATAATGTGAACTGGTGATTTATGTTATTAGAGCTGGAACAGATGGGTTTTGGTAGAAAATTTATTCAAGCCAAAGAAGCCATATACTACAAACAGCAAAAGTAATGATAAATGGAGAATTGACAGAGTCTATTGAAATAAAAAAAGGTACGAGACAAGGTTGTCCACTGTCACCTTTATTGTTTGTATTAACATTAGAAGTGCTAAACAGAAATATCAGAGAAGATAACGATATAAAGGCAATGAAGATTCAAAAGGAAGAATATAAATTGCAAGCATTTGCTGATGACCTTGAAGATCCATTAGAATCAACAACTAAATTGATAGACAAAATAGGAGAATATGGAAAAGTAGCTGGTTTGAAAATAAATAAAGACAAAATGAAAATTTTGACAAAAAATATGTTAACAAAAAGAATTGGCCAAAATATTGAAAATGCAGGTCACAAACAAAGTTAAATACTTGGGGATATATTTGACAGCAAGATGCAGTGCACTCAAAGAGAATAACTATAATAAACTTAAGCAACAGATAGTGACAGATTTGGCAAAGTGGGAAAATTTACAATTGTCAATTGATAGGGAGAATATCAACTATTAAGATGAATATATTGCCTAGAATCCTATACCTGTTCCAGACAATTCCAATCAGATTGATCTGAAAGATTATTTTGAAGATTTGAATAAAATAGTCCTGAAATACATTTGGCAGGGTAAAAAAGCGAGGATAAAACTAAAGTTCTTGCAAGATACCAGAATATGAGGAGGTTTTGGCTTGCCTAATTGGGAATTATACTATCCAGCGACAAGTTTGATGTGGATTAAGGAATGGATAACGCTAAGAAATGCCAGATTATTGACTTTAGAAGGGCATGATTTGTTACTGGGTTGGCATGACTTTTTATGGTACAAGGAAACAAAAACACAGGGGTAATTTTGAAGACATTTCAGATGAGAGGCTTTGTTATTAAACTGGGAGAAGGTAAAAAAACAACATTATTTTAAAAATCCAGTCTGGTTATCATCTATTGAAGCATTCTCACACTCAATAACATTTAGAAAAAAACAAATTGCTAGATATAGCGAATTACTGAATGAAAAGGGTGAACTTAAATCTTTGCAAGAATTAGAAGTACAAGGCATAAAGATGAATTGGTTTTCTTATTTGCAAATAACAGTCTAGACATGATAAAGATTATAAGACAGAAGGGTTCTACAACAATTTGACTAGTTTAGATAAAATCTTAACAGGTACTGGTGAAAACATAATTAAAAATCGTATGGATATTTATTAGAGGTTAAATTGGAGGATGAACAAGTTAAAGAAACAATGATTGCTTGGGGGAAAAATTTTGGACATGGAATTGACTTAGACTGAGAAATGGCAAAAATTGTGGTCGCAAAATTATAAAATGACAATGCCAACGGCATATAAAGAAAATTTGTATAAGATGTTTTATGGGTGGCACTTACCCCTGACGAGAATTGCCAGAATGTTCAAGAATAAATTGGGAAAATGTTGGAAATGTCATCAGATACCGGGCTCATATTACCATATGTGGTGGACATGTGCAGAAGCTAAAAGATACTGGACTAAAATCCACACATGGGTGAAAAAAATGATACAAAAGCACATAGACTTTAAACCAGAGATTTTTATTATTGGGGATTGTACCTAAAATATACAATAGAGAATTGAGGTATTTGATTGTGAATGTATTAACAGCGGCTAGAATTGTGTTTGCTAAAAATTGGAAAAATGAGAAAATACCAACGCAAGACAAAGTGATTAAGAAAATAATGGAATGTGCAGAAATGAGTAAACTGACATTTGAAATTAGAGAACAAGAAGATAAACAATATTATAAATTATGGGATCTATTTTACCAATGGTTAGATAAAAAGACATGGAAATGAAATATGGTAGAGATTTTCCTAATGCAAGAAATGTAGAATTATATAAAATATAATATAAAGATGTACTGTTTGTTTGTGTTTTGTTTTGTTTTATTTTTATTAAATTTGTATACCGCCCTCCTCCCAAAGGACTCAGGGCGGTGAACAGCCACAGAATAAAACACATGGATACAAAAATTTAAAAATAGAATAAAAGTGAATTAAATAATTTGGCTAAGACAAATTTAAAATACCCAATAATTTAAAAAAACAAATTGAAATTTACATTAAACAGGGGAAAAGATTTAGGCCAGGCCAGTTATTGGAATGATTTAGGAGAATGAATGGCATAACACAAATTAACTCAAATCTTAACCAAATCATAAACCAAATCATATTTGGTATGAAATGAGGGAAGAAACAGCCATAGTTAAACATATGATTAATGAGAATAATAATACATGGATATATATGAATAGAGTGAAGATGCACAAAAGACTTGTAACCAACCGACACACTGTTTGTATTTGTCTTTGTATTGAAGATGGTTTTTATTGGTTTTTTATATATTCGTTTAAAAATAAATTTTTTGACAAAAAAAGAAGAAAACTTTTTAAAATCAGGGAATATCAAAATACCTAGGCATCCTAATGGTGTGCAAAGGAAGGTGGTATATAATTATCATTTCTTGTTAAAAAAAAAAAACATACGTTTCAAAAAACAAGTGTATTGTGTACTGCAAATCCGATCTATACATTTTATTAGCGATTGTACACTTAAAAATATTTAAACATCAGCCATTTATACTTTCCTCAAAAACAAAACAATTATCCCCTACAGGAATCACCTGTATTTTCTTCACTAGGCAAAACCACCAAAGACTGCAGAGAAGGGTGTTTATTTCAAGTCAACACAATGGACCTATGGTTATAATGCAGCACTTAAACCCCAGGGAGAGTGGAACAAGGCTGTTGTCAGAGCCATTACTACAGGTTGGCTCCCCCTCTTATTCTCTGCCAGAATATCTGTTCAAACCCTGATGATATTAAGACACACATTTGCACTCTTGTCTATCTTCAAATAGACAGTGGATTTTCTCATTAGGTGTATTCTCAGATAGCAACCTTAAATTGATCATGAGATTAACCATTGGAATAATACAAACTTCCCACTGAGGTAGGAGAGGAGAGGATGGAAGCGAGACATTTCTAAGAATGAAGAGATTGCTCCTCTTGGTGTTCCTGGTGAAGAAAACAGTGACTCTGAGCTGCCCTGCAAGCGATGCTTTCCTTATTCCTCATGAGTGGTACCAACCTGGGGACCTCGTCATTGGTGGGATGATGTCCCACATCATTTACAATTTTTACAAAATAAATTTTAGGGAAAATCCTTCTATAAAATATCATGAGTTACCAAAGTAAGGATCTTTTTTTTTTCCCTGATCTTAATCAGTTCTCCCTAAACTGTTCATATTAGTAAAAAGTTTTCAGGATAAATATAGGCTTTAGATCTAATTGAACTCTTACTGTCTTTCAATGTTTCTAGTTATGGGAGAATCAGCAATTTTTCTTGATTTGCTCTTAAAGTGTTTGTCCTAAAACTTGTGAAACATTGATGCAAGAAAGCTTTTGAGGAATATTTAGTGAGATTAAGGTTTCACATTTAATGAACTTTAAAAAAAAATCTGTATTGTCACTCTTAACAAAACATACATGCAATAAATGACTGATATCTGCTGGATTTCTTCATATTCTTTGTTGTGAATATGTTACAAAATAAATCTGGTACCATCTGTTTAATTAGGCATTTTAACTTGCATTAGATTGTGGTTTTATTGTTGTGAGATGCCCTGAGTCCGATGGAGATTTTTTTTTAAAAAAAAAATCTTATTTATATGCTGCCCTTCTCCGGAGACTCAGGGCGGCTTACAATGCGTTAAGCAATAGCCTTCACACTTTTGTATATTTTATACAAAGTCAGCTTATTGACCCCACAAACCAAGTCCTCATTTTACCCACCTTAGAAAGGATGGAAGGCTGAGTCAACCTTGAGCCTGGTGAGATTCAAACTTACAGTAATTGCAGGCAGCTGGATGTTAAATGCTGCCTTAGTAGGAGGCATTAGCCTCCTACGCCACTCAGGCTCCCTAATGGGAGATGGGGTGGCATATAAGCCTAATAAAATAAATAAATAAATAAATAAATAAATAAATAAATAAATAAATAAA
>WNWU01000143.1:387437-426990 GCA_012654045.1 Ptyas mucosa
AAATAAATAAATAAATAAATAAATAAATAAATAAATAAATAAATAAATAAATAAATGAAAGCAAGCATTAGGTATTTTTATTTATTGAAGTAGATATTTGTTGCTAATCATGAAAATACCATAGAAAAAGCAAATTTAAACTTTGTACAAATTATTCAGCATAATAAGACGACCTGTTATCGTACTTCCTTATGAGAATTATAAATCTCCTTTTTCAATTGGGGTGTTTAAATTATTTACAGTGTAATAATGAAATTCTACCAGCACATCCTTGCCTTGGCCTTTGCTGTGAAGGAGATCAATGAGGACTCCCAGATCTTACCTAACATCACTCTGGGATTCCACATTTATGACAATTACTACAATCCAAGGAAGATCTATCGCAGCACTTTGGATCTGCTTTTCAAATCCCAGGAATTTGTCCCTAACTACAAATGTGATAGCCATAAGAATCTCATGGCTATCATTGGAGGATTGGATTTTGACACATCATCTTATGTAGCTGAAGTTATAGGTTTCTTCAAGATTCCACAAGTAAGTTCTGAAGGTGTTGAGAAGTAAATTCTTCATCTGATTGTTGTTATAAAATACCAATTAATGAGCATCAAAGTTTAAGCTAAGGTTAGTGTTCTGCATAGCTTAAGGTCTATGACTTAGCATTCTTTTCTGAAACTGCAATGTCAGTTACAGGAAGTGAGTATCAGGGATCATCCCATAGCTGTGGGAAGATGCAAATTGCTTCCATTCAGACAATTGATGGAGTATATGTGTTTCAAATGTTTCTAAGAAATTTCCTTCTGTACTTTACAGAAGTACTTTAAAAACTTCTAGGGACAATATTCATTGGATATGTTTTATATGAAACCTAGATAGGAAAATTAGATTTTATCTAAGAACACAACCGAATACTATTGGACTTTCTTTTAGCTGACATATGGATCATTAGCCCAAGAGGAATTTCAGACCAGTAAGCTCTCTTCACTATATTTCATGGCCCCAAAAGAGGGCCATCAATATGTTGGGATTATCCAACTTCTTCGCCATTTCAGCTGGACATGGATTGGGATTTTTTCCATAGATAACCACAATGGAGAAAATTTCTTACAGAAAATAAAGCCCTTACTTTCACAGAACGGAATATGCTCATCGTTCATAGAAAGGCTTTCTCAACAAATCTTTATAGAAGACTTCACACAACATTATCAAACACTCGTACTTATTTCGTTTAATCTGATGAATAGCAAAGCCAACACATTTCTTGTCTATGGAGAATCATTGACAATTATATGGCTAAGATCTGCAACATTTGTGGTAGATCCTGAAAGCAAACACACTTCATTATTTAGAAAGGTATGGATTATGACTGCACAGGTTGATTTTGTACTATCAGGCATTCAAATCACATGGGATCTCCAGATGTTCCATGGGGCTATTTCCTTCATTGTTCATTCAACAGCAGTTGCGGGTTTCAAGGAATTTCTTCAGACCATCAATCCTCTTTCAGACAAAGAAGATGGGTTTCTGCAGGAATTTTGGGAACAAGCATTTGATTGTTCTTTTCCAAAACCAGAGTTACAAGAAACACACGGTAGGCAGTGCACTTTGGAGATGAAGCTGGAGGATCTTCCTGCACCTGTGTTTGAAATGGAAATGACTGGACAAAGCTACAGTGTGTACAATGCTGTTTATTCTGTGGCTCATGCTTTGCAGGCTCTACTTATGTTGGGATTCAATAGGAGGAAAACTATGATGGGTAAAAAAACCGACCTTCCAAATCTGCAGGCTTGGCAGGTATTCCCTTTGAATTGGACATTTATTTCAATGGAAAGTTTGACGTAAAATTATCATTTGAACCCATTGTTGACAGTTTTAATATTTTCTGCATATGGAATTAAGTTGTCAGGAGAATGAGTTAGCATGATTTTTGGGCCGATATCACTTTAAGAGCTTGTAATAAGAGGAGGCCCTGTTGAGGTGTATCTCTGTATGTGTGTGTGCTTACATGCTGTAATTGCTGTTTGCTTGAGGTCTGACTAAAGTACATATATGTATATATACTTTGTAAATAAAACCACTATTTAAATACAAACCTCTATTTACTATATTTGCTCCTAGGTTGTCTCACATAGTCACACAGTGTGCACTCTGACATAAGTATGAGAAACAAGGTTGAAATAAGTAAGAATTTCCTGACAGTAAGTACAATTATTTAGTGGAACAGCAATTTGTCTGATAGGTTATATGGTCCCCTTCTTCAACCAAGTGTTATTTTATTTATTTATTTATTGTTATATTTATATGCCGCCCTTCTCCCAAGGGTCTCGGGGTGGCTCACAGAATAAAACAACCCAACAATAAATAGAATTAAAATGTTAAAATCCGATTTAAAAACCCCAAATCCCCCAAATTAAAATGCACGGCAGATCAGGGAATTTGCTGAAAGAGCCATGTGTTTAGGTCGGCGTGGAAGGTGCGAAGGTCAGGGGCCGTCTGGAGCCCAGTGGGTAAACCATTCCAGAGGGTTGGTGCGATCACAGAGAACGCCCTCATCCTGTGGGCTGCCAGCGACACTGTCTGGCCAATGGGACCTGGAGGAGGGCAGTCCTATGTGAGCGCACTGGGTGGTGGGAGGCCAGTAGGAGGTAGTCCTACAAGTACCCTGGGCCCATGCCATGAAGGGCTTTATAGGTGAGCACCAGCACCTTGAAGCAGATCCGGAGGACCACCGGCAACCAGTGCAGTTCATGCAACAATGGTGTTATATGGGAGTAACGGGAAGCACCTGTAACTACCCGCACAGTCACATTCTGGACCAATTGGAGCCTCCGGGTGCACCCCAAGGGCAGACCCCTGTAGAGGGCATTGCAGTAATCCAGCCAAGAAATAATGAGAGCATGAGTGACCGTTCGGAGGGCATAGAAAACCTCCAAGGTCCCTTCCATCTCTGTTGTTGTTGTTATTTATTATTATTATTATTATTATTATTATTATTATTATTATTATTAATTATTTATTCAATTTTTATACCCTTCTCCTTTCGGACTCAGGGTGGTGAACAGCCAAATAAAAACATTGTATACAAAAATTAAAATGGTTTAAAAGTAATTAAATGAAATTTGGCCCATAATTTAAAACATTTCAATTTAAAATCAGTATCAACTTTAAAACCGACATGGAGTCAGGTCAACCCGGCTAACTGAAAAAAATAAGTTTTAAGGGCCCGACGGAAAATCCGGAGGTCTGGGATCACTCGTATCTCTAGGGGTAGATCGTTCCAGACAGTAGGTGCCATGGTAGAGAAGGCTCTCCCCCCTGGGGGTCAGCAGCCGACATTGTCTGGCTGACGGCACCCTGTGGGAGTGAACTGGCTGGTGGGAGCTATCGGTGGCAGAAGGCAGTCCCGTAAGTACCCTGGCCCTAAACCATGGAGCACTTTAAAGGTGGTCATCAACACCTTGAAGCGCACCCGGAAGTCCACTGGAAGCCAATGCAGCTCACACAGGAGAGGTGTCACGTGGGAGCGCCCCGTCGCTCCCATAATCCCCCGCGTGGCCGCATTCTGCACCAGTTGGACCCTCTGTGTGCACCCCAAGGGGAGCCCCATGTAGAAAGCATTACAATAGTCCAGGCAAGAAGTGATGAGTACTTGAGTGACCGTGCATAAGGAGTCCCGATCTAGAAAGTGGTGCAACTGGCGTATCAGGCGAACCTGATAAAAAGCCCCCCTGGCCACGGCCATCATATGCTCTTCTAAAAACAGCCATGCATCCAAGTTTCAAGCCCTTTCTGTGGGGGCCAGTGATTCGCCCCCAATAATCAGGCACCAGCTGGCTATACCAGGATGCTGGCAGCCACAGCCACTTGGTCTTGGAAGGGTTGAGTTGAAGCCTGTTTCTCCCCATCCAGACCCGCATGGCCTCCAGACACTGGGACATCACTTCCAAGGCAACGTTGGGATGGTCTGGGGTGAAGTGTCTGGGGTGGAGTGGGTGTCATCAGCGTACTGATGGAATTCCACCCCAAAACCACAGATGATCTCGCCCAGCGGCTTCACATAAATGTTGAACAGGAGGGGCAAAAGGACCGACCCTTGTGGCACCCTGCAAACAAGGCGCCTCGGGGTTGACCGCTGCCCCCCTGTCAACACAGATTGCGACCGGTTGGAGAGATAGGAGGAGAACCACCGCAAAATGGTGCCTCCCACCCCCAATCCCTCCAACCGGCACAACATGATACCATGGTCGATGGTATCAAAAGCCACTGAGAGGTCTAATAGGACCAGGAAAGAGGAGTAATCCCTACCCCAAAACCTCCAGAGATCATCCACCAACGCGACCAATGCTGTTTCCGTCCTGTACCCAGGCCTGAAACCAGACTGGAACGTGTCTAAATAGACAGCTTCATCCAGGGGAAGCTGCCGCGCCACCACACTCTCGACAACCTTCACAATAAAATGAAGGTTGGAGACTGGATGATAGTTAGCCAAAACAGCCGGACCCAGAGAGGGCTCCTTAGGAGGGGCCTCACCACCACCACCTCTTTCAAGGCGGCCGGCAGGGCACCCTCACTCAAAGAAGTGTGGAGTCAGCCTCATGTAACCTCCCGGGAAGCCAGCACCAACCAGGAGGGACACGGGTCCAATAAACATGTGGTCGCATTCAGCCATCCCAAGGTCCTGTCCACGTCCTCAGGAGCCACAGGATCGAACTCCTCCCAGATAACACTCACAAGACCTGCCTCAGTCATCTCGTCTGAACTAACCCAGTCAGCGGCCAAGTCTTCCTGAATCTGAGTTATTTTATCATGCAGATACTGTACAAAGTGTCAGTGAGTTAACTTGCATTTTTTCATCGCTGCCATAATCAAAGAGGCATAAGGGAAAAAAATACCGGAGCGAGCAGTACAGTTTGAAATTTAGTGCTTGGCATTTGAGATATTGTCCTTCTCCCCCTTCCTTAATAGATAGGGTTACCCAGGAGATGAAAGGGAGGGGGACATTCCTGTGATCTGAAGCAGCTGGCAGAAGAAACTGACTTGGAAGATGGCCAATGGGCATTGAGATATTGTGAGGCAGAAGGGGAGGGGTTTGGTTTCGGAGAATCAGTTTTGGCTGCATATGAGTTTAGGTCGGATCGTAAATTGTTTAATAAATGAGAGATTCATTAAAAAGACTTTGTGTTTGAGAATGAAGTTTATTTGAGATTACTCCGAAACCTGACAGACAGCCAAAACTCCTTTCCAAGCCAGGCTGGCCAACTTCAAAGCTCCCATCTCTGTCCCAGATATTTGGGGTGAGTGGAGGAATAGTCCAGACGCCATGGCTGGAAGCCATTTATCCAAGGAAAGTTTACTTCAAGCAACTGGAGGAGAGCCAGTCCTGACTCCAGCCAGCTTGGATACTTCGGGATCTCATCTCCCCCCTCCCCCAACGAAGCTACAGGATAGCCCAGCTTGGACCGGGACGCGAGCCAAGGAGAAGAAAGATAAGTGCACGGGCCCCTTGCCAAAAGCTGCGGAGGTCGAATTTCCTTTCCCGAATGTCCAGGGAAAGGGGAAACCCTTAAGCGAGTTGGGGAGGGTAGATTGGATACTGGATTGGCAGCAAGCCAGACACAAAGAAGTTTCAGGGAAGCCACTCCTGGGCCCCATAGATGAATTGAAGGAGAAGTTTGACCATGCCATCCTTTCTGGAGGAGGAGAAGCCATCATGCAGGCCAAAGGAGAGGGGGGGACCACTCGAGCCTGCTCAATCAAAATACCCTAGGCAGAGGTGCAGCCTTTCCCCTCCCCATGGTGGAAGGAGGGGAAGCCCAAAGCCTCATCCATGGGTCCCTCCCTTGCAGAGCAAACAAAGCTGCCCAGACCGAATACCACCCCCTTACCCTAAACTGAGAGGGGAAGAAGAAGAGTATTGGCACCAAGAGCAGGCTTACAGAGCCCCGCACTGGGAAGATAGAGCAGCGAGAGAGGGCCCACCACCCCACTTTAGAGGGAAGTTCGATGGCGACCCAGACCAACTGGCACAATTCCTCGACACAGCTGAAATCTACATAGAAAGTTATGGGCACCTCTACCCATCTCCCAGAGCCCTGGTCAATGCCATTGCAGAGGGTCTGGAGGGGGAAGCAAGGACGTGGTCAGCAGCCCTATACAAGAACAGGGGCCCCCAATTGCGCGACGCTGATGGGTTCTTGCAACTGCTACGAACCCAGTTCGAAGAGGCAGAGGAAGACCCTTATGTTGAAGACGAGCTCAGAAATCTGATGCAGAAGGGGAAGCCTATCAGAGAGCATATCCGCGAATTCAGGAGAGTCACTGGGACTCTACCTCCCCTACCCGAGCGGCTACTGGTTTACTTTTTTAGGATGAGCTTTGATAAGTGAATTGGCCAAGTGATCGCTTATTGAGACGTCCCAAACTGACTCTCCGATTGATTCCGAGTAGCAATAAGAGTCGACAGGGGATTGCGTGCCAATGACATGCCGAAACAGTCAGGTAGCAAGGAGGAAGGCCGACCTGACTGGAGACCACCTGACAGATGAGGAACCGCAACATCACAGCCCGCCCAGAGACCAGTCGTCCCACGGAGCCCGCTGAGGTGCTACAGATGCGGGGGGATCAGTCACCTGGCAGCAGCGTGTGGAACCCCGAGACCGAGACAAGACCCACCGCCCAGGGCACACCCAGAACGAGGACTCAAGTGCACCACCAACGCACCGAGGAAAACCCCCCAGGGTCCAGAGGCCTTCGCCCACCTGTCCAAAGCCAGAGGGACCCCAGATGAAGGAAACCAATCCCCCGAGTCATATGACAGCGAGGACGAGGGTGAAGACGACCCAATGGTGAGTGGACCCATCCATCCTTTTCTTTTTCCTATACGCCTAACAGCCCCAAAAACAGGCACCCAAGGGGTTTTCCAAGCCCTAATAGACTCAGGCTGCACGAGGTGCCGGGTTAACCTACCCACAGTCCTAAAACTGGGGATCCGTGCCAAAAAACTCAGCCACCCAATCCGATTCGAGCAAGTCGATGGATCCCTACTGGGGGGGACTTACGCCACACATCTGACCGAGCCAGTGAGACTAGAGCTAGCAGACCACTGGGAAAAGATCTGATTTATAATAGCCCCCAAAATGACAGACCCAGTCATACTAGGACTCTCATGGCTAGACAAATGGGGCCCAATCATCTGGTGGCAAGAGGGAACCCGCAGGCTGAGGATTGCAAAGGGCCCCCAACCCCTGCCGCTCCAACCAGGGGGGATGGTCCCCATGTGGAAGCCCCGATCTTTCCCACCACGGCAAAGGAAGAAACCGCCAACGCAAGGGTCCCTCCCCGAGGGTATAACAGAGCAACTGGCGGCCGCATCCGACAGCTCCCATGACACAAAACAGATCCCAGAGGAGTACCAAGACCTTGCAGAGGTGTTTAGCGAGGCCGAGTGTGACGTTTTACCTCCCCCCACCATGAGGCCAATTGCGCCATTGAAATCATCCCTGGAGCAACACTACCAAAACCTAAACTATATGCTATGACGCCCCGTGAGATGGAAGAAATGCGGACCTACATAGACAAGAACCTACAAAGAGGTTTCATTGAGCCAGCAAAACCACGGATCGCGGCACCGGTCCTTTTTAAAGAGAAGAAAGACAGCTCTATGCGTCTAGTGGTTGACTTCCGAGGGATCAACACCGTCTGCGTACATAACTTATATCCCCTTCCCCTCATGAAGGACATGCTGTCCCACCTGGCCAAAGGAAAAGTTTTCACCAAACTAGACCTCCGAGAAGCCTACTACCGAATATGCATCAAAGAAGGAGATGAGTGGAAAACAGCATTCAACTGCCCCCTAGGAAGTTTCCAATTTAAGGTGATGCCTTTTGGACTGCAGGGAGCCCCGGCGGTGTTCATGCAACTGATAAATGAAGTCCTACATGATCACCTCTACAAAGGGGTTCTCGTCTACCTGAACGATATTCTCATTTACACGGAAACCTTAGAAGAACACATACCCCTTGTCCGCCAAGTATTGGAGAAACTGCTGAAGGCGAACCTGTATGCCAAACTGACGAAATGCGAGTTCCACCAATCACGCCTAGACTACTTAGGTTTCCAAATATCAAACGAGGGGGTAGAGATGGACCCAGCCAAAGTACAATCAGTTCTACAATGGCAACCCCCGCGCACCTGCAGACAACTGCAAAGCTTCTTAGGGTTTGCGAACTTCTACAGACAATTCATCCCCTCATTTGCAAGAATTGCCAAACCTCTGACGACCTCCTAAAGACAGGGAGTCCAGCAACGAAGCCCCGCCCGGGACAACCCCTACAGTGGGACCCGACCTGCCAACAGGCATTCGAAGCGTTAAAAGAGATGTTTGCAAAAGAGCCTGTCCTAAAGCATCCTGACCCCGAACAGCCTTTCATCATCCAAGCCGATGCCAGCAACGTGGCAGTAGGGGCCGTGCTGCTCCAAAAGAACATCCAAGGGAACCTACAATCTTGTGCTTACACCTCCCGAAAGCTCACCGACACAGAGAGGCGATGGGCGGCATGGGAGAAGGAAGCGTTCATGGTAAGATGGCGCTGCTGACCTGGCAACACCTACTAGAGGGGGCCCAGAGACCGTTTGAAGTTTGGACTGATCACAAGAATCTGGAGGCCCTCAGAACCCCATGGAAGTTGTCGCCCAGGCAAGTCCACTGGGCGCAATGCTTCAATTATTTCAACTTCGAGCTCAAGCATATCCCAAGTGGGAAGAATTTTCTGGCTGATGCACTCTCCCGGATGCCCCAATATAACAGTGAATGGAAGCAGGTAGTGAATGCCATCATCCCCTCTACCCAGGCTGTGGGCCAGGTGGTCACCAGATGGCAGCGGCGCAACCAGCAGGACCAACTTGAAAGTGATTTAACGACAAAACTAAAAACTGAAACAGAGGCGGACCCCTGGTTCCGAGACAATCAACACCTCCTGACAAAGAGGGATGACCTAGCATGGAAGGGGGCAAAGCTCTATGTCCCACAGACTCTACGCACCCTGATCCTTAAGAGGAGCCACGACGTTAAACCAGCGGGGCATTTCAGTTTCCTAAAGACTCTGCACTTAGTACGAAAACAGTTCTGGTGGCCCCACATGAGAAAGGACGTAGAAAGTTATGTAAAAAGTTGTACCATTTGCGCCACAATGAAGACATGACCAGGATGCCCTCCTGGACTGTTGCAACCAGTAGCTGAACCGACCAGACCATGGGAGGAGATTGCCATGGACTTTATAGTAGAGCTACCAAGGAGTGGTGGAAATACAGTGATCTGGACTGTAATAGACTTATTCTCCAAACAGGCACACTTTATTCTTTCCAGCGGGCTGCCCTCGGCCCGCCAGTTATCCAAACTATTTGTGAAACACATCTACCGCCTGCATGGAGTCCCCAGAAGAATCATCTCTGACCGAGGGGTCCAGTTTACCACAAAATTCTGGAGGGAGTTCCTGCGATCTATAGGGTCATCCCAAGGCCTCATCTTGGCGTTTCACCCGATCACCAATGGGGGGGTAGAGAGACTGAATGCTATGATAGAACAATACTTAAGATGCTACGTCGACTATCAACAGTCAAATTGGGCAGACCTCCTATCTTTTGCAGAGGTCGCATATAATAATGCCATCCACAGTAGCACGGGATTAACTCCATTTAAAATAGTGAGTGGTATGGAGTTCATCCCCATGCCAGAGTACCCGAGGGAGCCCCCTTCCTCAGTCAGTTTGACCGACTGGATGGCATTGTTGAGGGAAACCTGGGAGAACGTTAAGAGGGCATTGGCCAAGGCAGCACAAGCAGACAAGCATCGAACTCCCCAAAGGCCATTCCGAGTAGGTGAGAAAGTCTACCTCTCCACCAAGTATTTGAGACTCAGGATCCCGAGCAAAAAGTTGGGTCTGAAATTCATAGGACCGTTCCCTATAGTAAAAATAATCAACCCGGTTACAGTACAATTGCAGCTGCCCCAGCTCTTAGGGAAGATACACCCCATTTTCCACAGCAGCCTTTTAAAACCAGTAGTGGGGTCACCTCTAAGACCGGTACCACGTGACCCTCCCGGTCCCCTGGTCATTGGGGGCCAAACTCACTATGAGGTACAGCGAATCCTCGATTCAAGGTGGCACAGGGGGCGCCTCCAATACTTAATTAAATGGAAAGGTTACCCTCTATCAGAGGCTTCCTGGGTGAGGAGCACAAACATCCAAGCTGACCGCCTTATAGCCAAATTCCATGCAGATCATCCAGGAAAACCGGGAGAGGGGGGGATATACCCTCGGATGGGATAATGATGTTTAACTTGTTGTTTTCCCTCCTGGCAGGCCGCTTCTGAGAAATGACAGGAGAGGGGCCAGATGTCAGTGAGTTAACTTGCATTTTTTCATCGCTGCCATAATCAAAGAGGCATAAGGGGAAAAAAACCCGGAGCGAGCAGTACAGTTTGAAATTTAGTGCTTGGCATTTGAGATATTGTCCTTCTCCCCCTTCCTTAATAGATAGGGTTACCCAGGTGATGAAAGGGAGGGGGACATTCCTGTGATCTGAAGCAGTTGGCAGAAGAGACTGACTTGGAAGATGGCCAATGGGCATTGAGATATTGTGAGGCAGAAGGGGAGGGGTTTGGTTTCGGAGAATCAGTTTTGGCTGCATATGAGTTTAGGTCGGATCGTAAATTCTTTAATAAATGAGAGATTCATCAAAGACTTTGTGTTTGAGAATGAAGTTTATTTGAGATTATGCCGAAACCTGACACAAAGTCCTCAGCTCGGCCCTGCAAGGGGTCATCCCGCGCTCCCAGATGGAGGTTTTACTGTTATAATGTTCTGTACAAAATTTTGTTGTTGTTAGTTGCAAAGTCGTGTCCGATCCATCACGACCCCATGGACAACCTTCCTCCAGGCCTTCCTGTCTTCTACCATCCTCTGGAGTCCATTTAAGCTCACGCCTTCTGCTTCAGTGACTCCATCCAGCCACCGTGTTCTCTGTTGTCCTCTTCTTCTTTTGCCTTCATTCTTTCCCAGCATTAGGCTCTTCTCCAGTGAGTCCTTCTTCCTCATTAGGTGGCCAAAGTGTTTGAGTTTCATCTTCAGGATCTGGCCTTCTAAAGAGCAGTCAGGGTTGATCTCCTCTAGAACTGACTGGTTTGATCATCTTGTGGTCCAAGGGACTCACAGGGGTCTGCTCCAGCACCATAGTTCAAAGGCCTTTTGATTCCTCTAGCCCCACCTTTCTCATGATATGCTCTGCATATAAGTTAAATAGGGAGGGTGACAGTATACAGCCTTGCCGGATTGCTTTCCCAATTTTGAACCAGTGGTTCTGTGTCCAGTTCTCACTGTTGCTTCTTGACCCACATATAGGTTTCTCAAGAGACAAATAAGATGGTCTGGTACTCCCATCTCTTTAAGAACTTGCCACAATTTGTTGTGGTTCACACAATCAAAGGCTTTAGAATAGTCAATGAAGCAAAGTAGATGTTTTTCTGGAACTCCCTAGCTTTCTCCATGATCCAGCGTATGTTGGCAATTTGATCTCTAGTTCTTCTGCCTCTTCAAAATCCTGCCTGTACTTCTGGTGGTTCTCGATCCACATACTGTTGGAGCATAGCTTGTAGGATTTTAAACATAACTTTACTATCATGTGAATGAGTGCAATGGTGCAATAGTTTGAACATTCTTTGGCATTGCCTTTCTTTGGAATTGGAATGTAAACTGACTTTTTCCAGTGCTGTGGCCACTGTTGAGTTTGCCACATTTGCTGGCAAATTGAGTGTAGCACTTTTACCGCATCATCTTTTAAGATTTTGAATAGCTCAGCCGGAATACTTCTCTTCCACTAGCTTTGTTGTTGCTTAGAATTTCTAAGGCCCATTGACCTTATGGGCTCATCGTGGTTATCAAGGACATTAAGTCGTTCTTGTATATTTCTTTTATGTAATTTTGCCTCCTCTTCTTAATCTCTTCTGCCAGTGTTAGGTCTCTGCCATTTTGGAGGGTAATAGATACAGAAAAACTAATTTTCATTCTTATTCTGTTATTCCGATCATCCAGATACTTCTGTATAAATCATGATTTTGGTATTGGTAGGAGTTATTTAGTAAATCACCCTAGCCTGCACCATAAAAGATAGTTAAAATAATACTTTAGGTTAGTTTTATTTATTATCTATTTATTTATTTTATTAGTCATATTTCTATGTCGCCCACTCTCCTAGGACTCTGGGAGGCTTACACCAAAGACAGTATACTAAATAACATATTGCCCCCAACAATCTGGGTCCTCATATACCTACCTCGGAAGGATGGAAGGCTGAGTCAACCTTGAGCCGGTGTGATTTGATCCGCTGATCTGCTGAACTAGCAGTCAGCTGAAGTAGCTGCAGTACTGCACTCTAACCACTGCGCCACCTCATCTGATTTTCATTTTCATTGCCTTCTCCAAAAATAATGAATTCTCCAAGAAATTTCTGTGTGGCTCATCAAACTTTCCTGTCTTTCAAACGGAACTTTCTGTCTCTGTAGAGTTTTAGAGGAATGAAATAAAAGTGGTGGTCCTTTTTAAATGTGACATGCATAGTATGAAACAATCCTGTGTTTGCAATATTCTCTATCTCTCATCTATCTACTGAAAAATGCTTGAGTCTTAGATTCTAAAATTCGACCAAAGGAAACTAGACTGTCAAATAGCTTTTTTAAAAAAAATTTGATTTATATGCCGCCCTTCTCTGAAGACTCAGGGCGGCTCACAATGCGCTAAGCAATAACCTTCATACTTTTGTATATTTATACAAAGTCAGCTTATTGCCCTCACAAACTGGGTCCTCATTTTACCTAACTTAGAAACGATGGAAGGCTGAGTCAACCTTGAGCCTGGTGAGATTCGAACCTGCAATAATTGCAGGCAGCTGGTGTTAATAACAGGGTGCTTTAGACCACTGTACTACCAAGGCTCTGTATCAATGGGGAAAGATTAGACACAATCCAAGATGAATAAGTTGTTTAAGTAGTGAATCCTTAAGTCCATTCTTACCTTTCCTTATATTAAAATCGGATTAGATATCAACATGCAATATTACTGATCAAACTTCTAAGTTTACATAATAATAGTTATAGGAATGGAAAGAATGAAACTTGATTTATGATTTTCTCTTCTCTATTTTATTGCTTTTAATTCCCTTTTTGTTTTATTCCCTAGCTCCATTCATGTCTTCTAGGCATTTCTTTTAACAATTCAGCTGGGGAGAGAGTATTCCTGAATGAGAAAGGAGAAGCAACTGGTGGATTCGACATCACCAACTTGATCACTTTTTCAAACAGATCCTTTAAGAGGGTTAGAGTTGGAAAGATGGATCTACAGGCTCCAAAGGGGAAAGAATTATTCATTGATGAACTTGAGATTGTCTGGAACCCAGCTTTTAACCAGGTTTCTAATGATTGAATATAACAATGTTTTAATCCATTATGATCCCATATTGAACATTGTCTGCTTAATTGTCTAATTTAATTTCTGATTTTTAAAAATAAACAGTGAAACATTCTTTTCAAATGTTATTGATGATCAAGCATTCCTCAAATTGACAAAATGATACCACAGTGTATGTGCCATGTTTGCATATTTGGTTTTTCTGGCATCCAGATGTTAACCAGCTATCGAATTAGTGAATCCACAATGCCTTAATCTATTATAACTCCATATTGAAGGTACTCTCTTTAGAAGTCTAATTTCTGTGTTTCAAATAAAAAATGGCATATTCTTTCAAATGTTGTTGAAGATCAAGCATTCCTCAAATTGACAAAATGATAATGTAAAAGCTATGTTTGCATATTTGGTTTTCATTTCTGTTTGAAATCATAGAGTGGCCATATTTCCACAAGATTGACACCTTGTGCAATTATGTACTCACTCTGCCTTTCAATCAGTTACATCATTATAATTTCTACATTATTTTAAGTTCTTGGTGAAGTTGTTAAACTCAGAATCCCTTTGGGAAGTCAATAATCATGTTACCCCATTAAGAAGAAAATTCAGCAACTGTTTTAAAAATTCTCCTTTTCCAAACATTTTCATGTTGATCATCAGCTTCCTCCACTTTCTCGATGCAATGACCCTTGTTCCTCTGGGTCCTGGAAGAAGGGGATTGAGGGAAATCAGTTCTGCTGCTATGACTGTGTTCCATGCCCAGAAGGGAAGATTTCAAATCAAAACGGTATGGTTGGAATTCTACCAATTTTCATTAGACTTAAGCAAGCTTTAATACTTTATTTAGGTTTCATAACATTAATAACATGATTTTTAATAATTTGGAATGTCTAGATGAAAAAATATCATTGATTTTCCTTCCAGATATGGATGACTGTTTTGAATGTTCAGAAGATCATTATCCAAATAAAGAAAAGAAAGGATGTATTCTGAAACTGCTGGTCTTTCTAACCTTTGAAGAAACCTTAGGAATTTGTTTAGCCTCATCAACTCTTTGTTTCTTCTTCTTGACATCTTGGGTACTTAGAATATTTATTAAGCACAGGGATACTCCCATTGTAAAAGCCAACAACCGGTCCCTCACCTACACCCTGCTTGTCTCTCTTCTGCTTTGTTTTCTCTCCTCTTTCTTTTTCCTCAGCTGGCCTGGCAAAGTAATCTGCCTTCTCCGACAATCAATGTTTGGCATCACCTTCTCAGTGGCCATTTCTAGTATACTGGCCAAAACTATCACTGTGGTTGTGGCTTTCATGGCAACTAAACCAGGATCTCAGATGAGGAGATGGGTGGGAAAAAGATTGGCTCTTTCTACAGTCCTTTCCTGCTCTCTCTTCCAAGTATGGATTTGTATTCTTTGGTTGTCAACATCTCCCCCATTCCCTGAGTTGGACATGCACTCATCGCTCCAAGAAATGATTTTACAATGCAATGAGGGGTCAGCTTTCTTCTTCTACTCTGTCTTGGGCTACATGGGTATTTTGGCCATCGCCAGCTTTATTGTGGCTTTCCTTGCCCGTAAATTACCTGACAGCTTTAACGAAGCCAAGTTCATCACCTTCAGCATGTTGGCCTTTTGCAGTGTGTGGATTTCCTTCTTTCCAGCTTATCTGAGCACAAAAGGAAAAGCCATGGTAGCTGTGGAGGTCTTCTCCATCTTGGCCTCCAGCGCTGCATTACTGGGATGCATATTTTTGCCAAAATGCTACATCATTGTTTTACGGCCTGACCTCAACCACCGGGAGCAACTCACAAAGAGAAATCAATGTGTTATATTTCTGGGTCAGAGAAATTGTTGAAAAAAGGAATAGAAAGACTTCTATCTGTAGGAAACATATATAATAGAAGTTTTTACTTCTGTCAAAGAAAAATTTGTGTAGGGTATTTATGATTATTTATTATGACTGCCCATTCCAAAATCAGTGCTCATTGTGCTTTATTTTCACTATTTTCCAAGATTATTTAACCTAATGCTTTCTCCTTTTCAACACGCCTGTTGACTTTGATAATTTAGCTTTCCTGCTTCCTGTTAAGATGTTTGACAAATTGACTCAAATGAAGTTCCAGGTTTGCAGAGACATTTTCACGGTTTTAATACTTTGAATTCAGTAAAAAGCTGGTTTCTATTTTAGAAACATTTATTTAACTCAGTATCATAGTATATCAATTTTGGATTTTTTTATGGTTCTTTCAAATGTAAAATTTATTGAGTTTGTGAATCCTGTACATTTAAGTTTAATCTTAAAAAAATACACTTTCTTAGCTGGGACATTCACCCTCTACCCAGAAATTTATTTCCAATGCTACCAGTTATCAGATATTAATAATACGAGAAATTTAGTGAAATGAAATGGAATGTATTCTTGCTTCTGCCTTATCCTATATTCAAGGTGTTTGCTACCCAATAACTATAACGACAAGTGATTTTATTTGTATGGAAGGCTGTTAAAGGCAGAGGGAAGAGTGAAAAAAGGGATTAGTTTAGAGCAGGATTAGGCAAATGTGGCCCTTTTACAACCTGTGGACTTCAACTCCCAGAATTCCTGAGACAGCTTGCTGTCTCAGGAATTCTGGGAGTTGAAGTCCACAGGTTGTAAAAGGGCCACATTTGCCCACCCCTGGTTTAGAGGCCTGGCCTAACCACAGGTGAACTAAGTCCAAAACCCCTTTGAATGCCATTGATCTTCATCTCTTTCTCACCGTGTGCTGACCATTAGTTGAATAGATTCCTCTGGATGGACTTTAAACAATAAATCAGTTTGTTTGAACCTTCACTTGTGGATCTCTTTTTTCTGCCTGACATTAATCTCCACTCTCAATTTTTTTTACTGGGGAGCAAGGGAAAATGCCAGAACCAGAGGTGGTGTTAAGCCGATTCTGACCGGTTCTGGAGAACTGGTAGGAGAAATTTTTAATAGTTCGGAGAACTGGCAAATACTACCTCTGACTCGCCCTGCCCCCATCTATTCACTGCTTCCTGAGTCCCAGCTGATCGAGTCCCAGCTGATTGGCTGGGTCTTCTTTAGTTGCCCTGCACAAAAGCTGGAAAGCAGGTTAGTAGGGTGGGGTGGGAATGGAGATTTTTCAGTATCTTTCCCCTGCCATGCCCACCAACCTATGCCCCCAAGCCACACCACGCCCACCATGCCACACCCACAGAACCGGTAGTAAAAATAATTGAATTTCACCACTGAATCAAACTATTCTCCAAAGCACCTGAGGGCAGGACAAGATGCAGTGAGTGGAAACTAATCAAGGGGGGAAGCAACCTAGAACTAAGGAGACATTTCCTGACAATTAGAACAATTAATCAGTGGAACAACTTGCTTCCAGAAGTTGTGAATGCTCCAACGTTGGAATTTTTAAAGAAGAGATTAGACAACCATTTGTCTGAAACGGTAGATGTTTTCCTTCCTGAGCAGGGGGTTGGACTAGAAGACCTCCGAGGTCCCTTCCAACTCTGTTATTCTATTCTGTCGCCTTTAAATGTGAGGTAAACAAAGATACTTTAAATAAAACTTCTCATCCAGGAAGCTTCATTGATTCTGGCCAGGATGGTGGGGGCCATGGGGGTGTGGTTTTGCAGGATGGGGAAGGGAAGGGTTAAAAGGTTAAATTTTCTTTACAGTCTTCTTGTCTTAGCACTCTCCCTGAGAGCTCCTGAGGCCACCTGTATCAGAGTGCAAATGGGGATGGAATTTTCTTGGAAGTGCTGAAGGGAAGTTCCTTTCAAATTCCAGTTTTTCACCATTTGTTGTTGCTCAAAGAGTCTCCAAGCACTTTGTGCTCTCAACTCTTATGCCTGTCAGCCCTGGATGCCATATTTATCCTTGGAGCTTCTGGGCTGCCACATTTAGTGCCTGGGAAAACGTGAGGGGGGAATTGCACAGAGTGGAGGAGGATTAGCCATAACAACATTCCTTTCTCTGGGAGTCAAGGGCATTCGGCCTCCACCTGAATGGGAGTGACTGGGGGCCGTCTCCAGTTGGGACATTGAAATGATTGGACCATGTGATAGACTTGTGAGTGCAGGGGATGGATCTTTGACTTTCTTTTGGGTGTGGAAAACCTAGAACTCTCAGATTTGGGTTTTCCCAGATGTGCCAATATGACATCTCTAGTAAAATAGAACTTTGAGGAACGCCTAGCCTTGGAGTCTTCTTTCATTGAGGGTGTTACTTGGAACTCTGACACCACTTCTGCCAGTGTTACTGGAGGGGAGAGCGTATGAAATGGAAGAAATTTTGGATTCTAGATGAAGGTATCCAAGCAAGGGCATCCAGTATTCGACCCAAAATCTGAGTGCTCCCAACTTTTTGCAGCAATTCCACCAATATTCCCCTGAAAAGACTTGTCTTACCAAACTTCCAGCTCCCTACCACACTTCACCCAAGTAATCCATAGATGACAGGTTTAACCAGCCTCAGTGGGTACCACTAGGGAGAAGCAGAATCATTGATGATGCCCAACTATCCACTTGGGCATTCATGTCCCAAGGATGAGGGGGAGAAACTTGCTAACATTATAGATGTTTTCCATCCAGCAACATGGGTGTCAACTGCTGATTTGGATGAGGGGGAGAAGAACTTCTTTGCAACAGCTTTGTTCCAGAGGTGGTATTTGACCGGTTCAGACCGGTTTGGGTGAACCGGTAGCAGCAATTTCAATTGGTTTGCCAACTGGTCCCACCCACACTGGCCACTCACCCCTTTCGGCCGCTCGCCTCTTCCGGTGGCTCGACACTCCACCTCTTCCACACCTCCCACCCTATATATGTTGCCTTTGCCATGCGGCCCAGCTAATCACCTCACCAATCGCCTCGTCCACTCAGCTCAGCTCACCAAAGGTAAGCAATGCATGCCACCCGCTTGCCCTTTGCCTTGGGTCGGGGGCAGAGGCCCAGGGACGCACCATTCCCCGAGGCCCCGGAGGAACAAACTCAACCAAACACGTGTTAGATCATCCTTCCAATAATGATTCAAGATGAAATTTTGTTTGCTTGCTTTATTGTTAAAAATAATTGTTGATTTTAAAAGAAATTATTTACATTACATTATTTTATATTACTTCTGTGACTACATAGTAGACACCCCTATATTTTCACTCAAAAAAGAAACTTTCTAATGCAGAGTGGGAATTCCACTTCACATTTTAAACTTCATCATTATACTCTCATTTACAATGGGTAGTTCATGAAAACTAATTGTGTCAGCCCAGAGAATATATGAGGACGGTTGGAAAATAATCAATGCTTGATTATAAAATTGTTTCTCTCTAGTTCCCATACTATATTTGTGAGACATCCTAAAATATCATTGGAGAAAAGCTTAAACTTTCCCCTAATGCAGATTGCCCCTAAATCCAGATTTCAGAGCAACAAGTAAATCAGAAAGTTAAAGACCCTTTAATATGGATAACTTAAAATTTATTTTCTAATTTTGATGAATCTTACTCCTATTAACTTAAAAACATAATCAAGCAAATAAAAATATATTTAAGCATGTCTTCTTATCAGTTGTTCCTTATTGTTTAAATCAGGCCTCAACACAATAATGTAACACTTGGGGGAAAAAATGCATCCTAGGAGCACAGCTGTAGAGCACAAGATAGAGAAGATCTCCACAGCCACCATGGCTTTCCCCCTGGTGCTCAGGTAGGTTGGGACAAAGGAGACCCACACACTGCAGAAAGCCAACATGCTGAAGGTGATAAACTTGGCTTCATTAAAGCTGTCAGGTAATTTACGAGCCTGGAAAGCCACAATGAAACTAGCAAACGAAAGGAGGGCCATATAGCTCAGGACACAATAAAACATAACAACTGACCCTTCATTGCATTGTAGAACCATTTCTTCAGTGACTGAGTGAACATCTAATTCTGGGAATGGGGGAGAAGTTGACAACCACACAATACAGATGCTTGCTTGGAATAGAGAGCAGAGAAGGACAATAGAAACAGCCAGTCTTTTCCCCACCCATGTCCTCATCCGGGATCCTGGTTTAGTGGCCTTGAAGGCAAGAGAAACAAGGATGGTTTTGGCCAACACACAAGAGATGGACAATGAGAAGATGAGACCAAATGCAGACTGTCTGAGGAGACAGGTGACTCTCCCAGGTTGTCCAAGAAAGAGCAAAGAGCAGAGGAAGCAGAAGAGAAGGGAGATGAGGAGGGTGTAGGTGAGATCCCGGTTGTTGGCTTTCACAATAGGGCTGTCTTTGTGCTTAATAAAAGTTCCCAGCACCCATGTTGTAATTAGGGAGAACACAGCAGCAAGACAAGCTAAACTATACCCTAGAGGTTCTTCATAAGACAGGAAGTTTATCCTTTTCAGGAGACATCCATATTTTTCTTGATTTGCATACTGATCTTCTGGACATTGCAAGCAAGCTATCATGTCTGAAATTGAAAAACAAACAAACAAACCTATATTGCAGTGGATAAATGTAGACTAGCAACACTGGCTAAACTGATTCCTAAAAGTTCTGTGTAAGACAAGTTGCTAATTGTTTTCACTATGCATTACTTTTTGTTACAATTTGCTTACAGATCTCCAGGACATTGAAAGCAAGTAAGAGTTTTAAATGAAATCTTTTCCCTAAATTTCAAGTGAAAAGGGAAAACAAACTATCAAGGAGGTAATTCCAAAAAGATCAATATTTTACACATATTTCAAGGAGAAACTACATCAAAACCAGAATTTTCTGATGCTACAAGACATCGTTTTTATATAATAATTTTATTTTCTGGGACTTCTGGTTGGGACCCACAGTGTTGAGATGTTGGGAGAGTGACCGCTGCTCCTCAACCCCTCTAAGCGCTGTGTTTTGGGGATCCCTTCAGGGGCACGGAGCCCGGAGAGCCCCGCGGACAAGAGACCGAGCCGGGCGAGCATGACAGCGGATCGCAACGCTGATCGCAACGACCGGGCGGCTCTGTCAAACCCAGCATAAGCGAGTCGACCAGCAAATGGCCAACCTGAAGCCGCGGTAACCGACAACAAGAGAGGAAGAGACGGAGAACGGAGGTTACAGTGTCAAACAGTTTAATACCTTTTTTCTGCCATCGCGAAATTGACATCAGAGAAAGGTGCCGGTGGAGTCGGAGGAGAGGTGCTCGGAGAAAGGAAAAGCGGTGTGTGGAGATAGAGAGCGGATTGGAGAGCGGAGCAGCCGACGAGCCAGCGGGGGAGACGTGGGAGACGAGGTGCTGAGAATACATGCGCGAGGGAAGACGGGCGAGAGGAGCTAAGAACCTGTGATCCAGATCACTAGATTTGCTGCAGTTAGAAGAAGAACGGACAGAAGACTACGGACCCTTTTCTGATAAACTCTGGGACCGGAAGGGCAGCCATCGCAGAGGCTTCCCTGAGGAACATCTGAAATAGCTGACTCATTGCCTCATAGACAGCCCAGCACCGAGAAACACCACAGAGTATATGATCTTACGAACTGCTACTTGCTTTTTGCTAATCTACTGAAGTGAATGTGATACTTTGATATTCTTACTTTCCTACCTAATTATCCAACTACGATAGTGCATTTAATCATATTTATTACCTTATATTAATACATATACCCTATAGAACATATATATATAATACCTTATGTAGCCATTTTACTTGCATATTATCGTAATTTTCATCCCTAATTAACTTATATTTATAGTAGATTGGTATTGTTTGAATAGAAAATGGTTTTTTTACTTAACATAATCTATAGTGTTGATCTTGCATGTGATTACTTTGTTTAGAATTAATTAAGGAATTAATTAAGAATTAACTAAGAAAGCCATTTGATTATAGCACCTTCATACATTTCCCTAAGGAACCTTATAGCTGATACTAAATTATTATTGAAATTGTTGAAAAAAAATATTTATATGTGTGTGTGTGTGTGTGTGTGTGTATATATATATATATATATATATATATATATATATATATATTCATATTGAAACCACTTTAAAACTGATACAGTCTAGGCTATACCAACAGAACATCTTACTGGATTCTTTGATAAGGCTAAAGGAAATATAAACTAAAAAGAGACTTAAGATTGGTTTTGAGGAAGACCCCTTGAATATATTGTGGCGAGTGGCACTGGATGGTCATCTGGAGAAATATAGAGAGGATATTAAGGAAACAAAAGGTGACCTTAAAGGAAATGGTTGCCAAAACCACTATTGCCAAAACTGGGAAAAAGGTTCCATCTAACCCAACATTGTCAATGTCGTCTCCAGCTACTCAGAAATCACTAGAAGGTTTACAGAAAATGGATAAGCCCCCAGTAACCCCTACATTGCAAACAGTACAATCCTCCCTCCTATCAATCCAAGAAACCATGTTAGCAATGCAGGAAAAATTATTGAATAGCCACTCTGAGCTAAAAACGGATATCCATGCGTTGGATTCAAAAATGAACGAGATTCAAACCTCCATTGCTAAGAATGAAAATAGAATCCAAAAGGTAGAGCAAAGGATCGAGAAAAATGAGAAGAAACTGGAAACAGTGGATCAAACCCTATCGGCACAGAATAAGGAAACGGAAGACTACCTGGTTCAACTTGAGATGGACAGGGCCTCATTCTATCTCCATTTTCAGAACATCACAGGCTCCCAAGAGAGGTCCACGTACGTTTTGCCAGGAAAAGGGTGAGAGATATATTGTATAATATAGCACGGGAAGATCAAATTGTCTACGGAGGGAAAGAGATAAACGTACTCAAATAGATCCCAAGAAGAGTGAGGGAAAGGAGGAAAAATTACAGATTCTTAACAAACCAGCTAAACAAGAGAAAGATAATATTCCGCTGGCTTTTGCCAGAAGGAATGCTAATATCATGGCAGGGGAGAAAAATTAAAATTGATAGCTTAAGTATGGCCCAAGATTTTTTGGATCAACTAAGAGGAGGGGAAGAAGAACAATCTAGTAAGGAGGACATAGAAACGGCTAACACAGAGGAAGAAACATCTCAAGAACAGAGCACGAAGGAAGATATAGAAGATGAAAAGAAAAAGGAAGACACAGAAGATAAAGGGAAAAGAACTAGACCAGTAAGACAAGTAACCTTAAAGGCAAACAAAAATTAGGAACTAGACACTAACGTTTGGGATGGACGGCATTAAAATCTTATCATTAAACGTCAACGGCTTAAATGAACCAAAAAAGAGGAAATTAATATTGACAAAACTAGCTAAACAAAATCCTGACATAATATGTATTCAAGTAGTCCACATAAAAAAAGAGGAAGCATATCGCTTAGAATATCCCAAATTTGGCAAAGTATTTCTGTCATTAGCTGAAAAAAAGAAAAGGGGAGTAGCTATTTATGTTAAGAAAGGAATAGAAGCTGAATGTAAATATAAAGATGAAAAAGGGAGAATACTAATAGTAGAAATAACCAGAGGCCCCTCTAAAATGATGGTGGTTGGGGTATATGCCCCAAATAAAAAACAAGGGAAATTCTTTGAAAAATTACATGAACAACTTGCTAAATGGACACAGAATGAAATATGCTTGTTAGGGGACATGAACGGAATTGTAGACCCGAATAAAGATTATAAAAGTGGCAAAATCAGGAAAAATAAAAGACTTCCCCTACCTAAAAGCTTTTTTGATCTAATTGACGAAATAAATGTAATAGACATGTGGCGTACATTACATCCCCAAGAAAAACAATATACATTCTATTCGATCCCACAGAACTCTTGGTCCAGAATAGACATGGTATGGGCCACTAGGAAATTAGGACTAGAAATTAAAAAAGTTGAAATATGTACAAATACCTGGACAGACCACAAGCTGCTTGAAATCAATTGGCAATATGGGAACAAGAGGAAACAACCGAGATGGAGCCTAAGGACAAATCTGTTAAATGATAAAGAGTTCCTATTAAAATTAAATAAAGAAATTAAACAATTCTTCGTAGAAAACGGGGAACAAGGCATGGCAAGAGAAATTGTTTGGGATACTATGAAAGCCTACGTGAGGGGGATAGTTATCTCGCACATGGCATTTAAAAATAAGATAGAACGAAAGGCCAAGGATGGTTATACTAAAACCTTAATAGAAACCAAAAAAGAACTACAACAAAACCCGGGAGATGAGGTGGCCAAACAAAGATGGCTGATGGCGAGACACAGAATGAACATGTTGGACCAGGACGAGATGGCACAAAAAATAAAGAGATCTAAACATTACTGTTTTGAAAACGCCAACAAGTCGTGAAGATGGCTCGCCTATAAATTAAAAAAAGAAAAGGAAAAGAACCAGATATTGGTACTGGAAGATTCTAAAGGTAATTTTTTAACAAGGGAAGAGGAAAAACTAGAGTATGTGAGGGAATTTTATGAAAACTTATATAAAGATGAAAAAATAGAACCAAACAAGGTAGAACAATATTTGATGGACGCCAGCCTACCCTAAATTACAGAAGAAGAAAGAGAAATGTTGAACAGAAAAATTATAATAGAAGAATTAAAAACAGCTCTCTCCAAAATAAAAAAAAAATAAATCTCCAGGCCCAGATGGCCTCCCTGGGGAATTCTATGTAAAATTGGAAGAAATATTAAGTTTAGAGTTATTAGAAATATTTAATGAGGCCCTGGTAGGCTCAACAATCCCGGATACTTGGAGGGAAGCATACTTAACGCTCATTTTGAAAGACGGTGCCGACCCAAAAAGAATAGCAAATTACTGGCCTATATCTCTTTTAAACTCCGACTACAAACTGTTTATGAGTATAATAGCTGAGAGAGTAAAAAAAATTCTAAACCCTTGGATTCACAAAGATCAAAATGGATTCCTCCCTGGGAGGCAAATCAGAGATAACTTAAGAATAGTATTAAATACCATAGAATATTATGAACAGCACCCTGAAAAACAGCTCGCATTAATGTTCGTCGACGCCCAAAAGGCCTTTGATAATTTAAATTGGAGTTTTATGATAAATCAAATCAACTTAATGGAATTCGGGGCATATTTTAGGAAGATGATCCAAAATATCTACCATAAACAGAGGGCCAACATATTAATGAATGGAGATAAGACCCAGATATTTCAGATACAAAAAGGAGTAAGGCAGGGATGCCCCCTATCCCCCCTACTCTATATTCTTGCACTAGAGGTGTTATTGATAAAGATCAGAGCCACTAAAGAAATTAAAGGACCCAAGGTGAGGAAGGAAATCTACAAGACACAAGCTTTCGCAGACGACGTAGTCCTTTTTATGGAAGACCCACTAGAAATGGGACCAAGAGCCTTACAAGAAATACAAAAATATGGTCAAGTGGTGGGCCTCAAACTTAACAAGGAAAAAACCAAAATAATAGTGAAAAATATGACAGATGTGAAAAAAAAGGAATTGGAAGTTTTAATAGGTTTCCAGGTAGTTAAAAAAGTCAAATACTTAGGCATCTGGATCACCGCGAGATATTCATCACTGAAAGAGGACAACTTTACCCCATTGCTACACAAAATACATCAGGAACTTAAAAGATGGGAAAAACTAAAATTGTCTCTGATAGGGAAAATAGCGGCAATTAAAATGAACATTCTACCCAAAATTCTATTTCTATTCCAAAATATCCCACTAAGCCTGGATAAAAATTTCTTCCTAGATCTGAATAAATATATTAGAAATTTTATATGGGAGAGAAAGAAATCAAGAATTTCACTTAAAATATTACAGGGCAAGAGAAAAATGGGTGGATTTGGACTTCCGGACTGGGAAGCCTACCAAAAAGCAGCGAAATTAATCTGGATCAAGGAGTGGGTAACACTATGGAACAAGAGAATACTGACGATAGAAGTCATGACCTGCAAGAAGGTTGGCATGCCCACCTTTGGGATCCCCAAAAAAAGAAGAAAACATATTTTCACAAACATAAAATTAGAGAGACACTCATACAGACATGGGAGGAAATCAGACAGAAAATCTATGTCAAGGTTCCAAATTGGCTTTCCATTATGGAAGCTTCGACCGCCCCAAACAGGACGGAAATCAATAAATTTGGTACATATAAAGACATCCTAGATGAAAATGGGAAGATTAAACCTCTAGAAACCCTGAGAGAACACGGATTCAAGTTAGATTGGTGGAACTATTGGCAGATAAATTCAAGATTCCAAAAGGATAGGGACCAATTTGGTATTGAAAAGAAACTTGGAGACTTCCGGTTCCGGTCCCGCGGGCGACGGACACTGATCGGGCTAGCTCTGGCCCCAGTGTCTGATCCCCCCCATCTGGAGGCCCTTTGGGCCAAACGCCCCAATTTTTGGGGCATTTGCCATTTGAGGGCGGCTCGCCAGGGGTCCCCTGCCTCACATCCAGGGGCCGGGAGGCCGATGCTGGCGCGCCCGAGGCTCCAGAGGGGGTGGGAGGCGATTGGCGGCCTTTTCTGAGGCCGTGGAGGCGCCACAGCGCCTAAGGGGACCGGCATTTATCCATAAGGCACAGCGGACCGAGCTGATCGACTGGAGAGTTGAGCAGGCATCCTGGAGGTGAGAGGGGGGGTTGGAGTTCCCCCCCCCTTGTAGCTGGAAAGGTGCCGTGGCTGAGAAGTAGGGGGAAAGAAATGGAAGGAAACCCCTTACTTTGTTGACTTTTCTTCTGAGGATGGCTGTATCAGAATTTGTTGGAGAGGTCTGGTGGCCTCTCTTCCCGGTGGTGAGCTATGGCGGCGGTCTGACTTCCTGCTTCTTTATTTATGATTGAAGACAACATTCTCCTCTAAGGCTTCCTGTTTGACCTACTCTATACTCCGGACTCATTGCTCCTGTGAGCGCCCACTGGTGGATATTTGAAAAATTACACTGACTGTCAATCCCTCTTTCTTTCCTGGAGGTTTGTCTTTTGGGATTTTTCATCTTCTATCACTGCAAGATGGCTAAGGGTCATAAATCAACAGCAGCTGACATGGAAAAATTTTTGGAAAGACTGGCAAAATTGGATCAGAAATTGGATAAGTTGGATGATTTACAAAAAGGATTATCTGAAATTAAATCTGAAATGACACTTATGAAAAAAGATTTAAATGATGTTCAACAGCTGGCAGAGCAAAACAAGAAGAAGATGGGGGGGTCTGGAGGGGGAGGTACAGGCACTCCAGAGGGTGGAAGAAGGGAGAGGAAACGCAATGTTAACTTTACAATTGGATAAGATGTCTTATTTTCTCAGGTTTCAAAACGTGGAACAACTTGACCAAGAAAATTTGAGAGAAGTGATGGTTAAAATGTTGGGTGAATTTCTAGAAAGAGATTTGGAGTCCATTAGAAGGGATGTGGATTTGGTGTATAGAGTAAACTCACAATTTGCAATTTTACATAGTTTACCAAGAGAGGTTCATATTAAATTTGTAAGAAGGGAACTGAGAGATGAGATATTGAGAAAACAAAGACTGGGGGCGCTGGTGTACAGGGGCAAGGAGGTCACCATCCTGAAGCAGATTCCCAGACAGGTATGAGAATTAAGGAGAAAATATTATTTTTTATCAAACAAGCTGTACCTTAAGGGAGTAGGTTTTAGGTGGTTGATTCCGGAGGGCTTGATGATTTTTTGGGAGGACAGTAAGAAGAAAATTAATAATGTAGCTAAGGCTTTTTTTGACCAACATAAATCCTTCCTAGATGGAGAAGATACAGGAACCGAAGAGGGGGAAGTATTAGATGATCAAGGAGCGGGGGCGGACGGAGCTGTGGTGGCCCTGGAGGAGGGGGGAGGCCAGACCATGGTTTTAAGAGCTAGAACCAGGAAATGAAGAAAGGAGGGGAATCCATTATTTAATGTCTTTTATTTGACATCTTTTTTTTCTCTCTCTTTTTATTGTACTTTGTATAACACTTTGGCTATTTGCTTTTTTTTTGTTTATATAACTTTTATACAACCTGGTTGTTTGTTTTGATTTAACATAATAATGTCTGTTGTGTGAGAACTTAAAAAAAGAGAATAATAATTGAAATATCTTTTTATAAAGATATTGAAAATTCAACATATTGTAAACTATAATATTGTATATTTTTAACCAATAAAAACTTTTTACAAAAAAAGAAAAAGAAAAGAAACTTGGAGATTTTGATAAAATTATATGGGGAGCGGATAAGAAAATGTTAACAAAAATATACAATTTCATATTAGATGAGGACAAGGCAGAGGCCATTGCAAAAAACCAATTGAGTATCTGGGAAAAATTTTTTTGGATATGGTGTTAACTTTAACGATTGGGAGGAGGCATGGAATAGAAACTTTAAAATGACAAAATCAGCAACATTCAGAGAGAACCACTACAAAATGCTACACAGATGGCATTTAGCGCCTGCCAGGCTAGCAAAAGTGTTTTTAATCTCTCACCTACGTGTTGGAAATGCGATAAAGAGGTCGGCACCTATTACCATATGTGGTGGTCTTGCCCAGAAGCTAAAAAGTTCTGGCTCAAAATACGACAATGGCTATGCGAAATATTAGATCAAGATGTAACTTTATCCCCAGAACTCTTCCTCTTAGGTATAGTGGGTGACGGCCTAAACAATAACAAAACCCATCTTATAATCCAAGTAATAACTGCGGCTAGACTAGTATTCACGAAATTCTGGAAAAGTAAAACTCAACCTCCAGAAGAAACGTTAATAAATAAAATATTAGAGTGTGCAGAAATGGCAAAGTTAATGAGTCTGTTAATGGATGATGAGACATCTAAACATTATGAAGTATGGGAAAATTGGAATAACTGGTTAAACAATAGAAAAAGACTATGATTTGTTTATTTTGTGAATAGATACTGTGAAATGTGACTATGTACTTATAGAATGTAAATATAACGATGGGAAAAAAGATAGCTTAGGACAAAGCAGATTAGATATATGATATTTAACCTACAAGAACACTGTACCTCCGGATAAACAAAGAGACTTTGTAAATTTTTACTTTTAATTTTGTTAAAACTCAATAAAGTATTTGAAAAAAAAATTATTTTCTATTTTTTTTTCTTTCTTCACTTCATTTAAAGTTCATTTTTGTGGAGCATAATAAATATAATTGGGAAATGGAAATAATTAGCATTTGAAATAAAGTATTATTATGGTTGTTATTTTTAAAATAAACTTGTTAAGATTGAACCGTTTCACTTCTTTCAAACCTAACACTTTTCAACTTGTCAATGAACTGGAGGGAGGAAAGGGAGAAATAGAATGTTTGAATGTGTGCATGGACTGTGAGAGGTCACCACTGCAGGTAATTTATTTATTTATTTATTTATTTAGATTTATATACCGCCCTTCTCCCCAAGGGGACTCAGGGCGGTGAACAGCCAAAAGTTAAAAAAACATACATACAAAATTTAAAAGCCAAATAAAACCGAATTAAACAATGGCCCCAATTATTTAAAATCCCAATTATAAAATATTAAAACCCCAAATATTACAATATTTACAGTTTAAAATTTTTAAATTATTTATATAAAAGAAGGGAAGAATTGAGAAAGAGATGGACTTTTCTCATAACAAAAGCCTGAGTGGCGTAGCAGGCTAATGCCTCCTACTTAAGGTAGCATTTAACATCCAGCTCTCTGCAATTACTGTAAGTTCGAATCTCACCAGGCTCAAGGTTGACTCAGCCTTCCATCCTTTCTAAGGTAGGTGAAATGAGGACCCAGATTGTGGGGGCAATAAGGTGACTTTGTATAAAAAATATACAAAAGTAGGAAGGCTATTGCTTAATGCATTGTAAGCCGCCCCGAGTCTCCGGAGAAGGGCGGCATATAAATAAAATTTTTAAAAAAAGGATGGGTCATAATTGGACAATGTGATCACCCAGGGGTGGGAAAGAATGGGAAAGTTTAACTAAGTTTAACTAAGAAAGCATTTGCACAAAAAGACCAGAGCTGGTTTTGATTCTTCAGTACCTAAATGGTGTATCCCATAAAGTTTTACTTTTCAGAAATTCAAAGATCCCAAGAGTGTTTCCGTTTTTTGGGTTCACTAGTCGGACAGCTGACAAAATGTTTCATTAGTCTAATAACAAAACGTAAGTTCTCAATCCTTCCTTCCTTCCTTCCTTCCTTCCTTCCTTCCTTCCTTCCTTCCTCACCAATGGAGGTTAAATGAATATCATTCAGATTTGACTACTACAATGTGCTCTACATGAGGTTGCCCTTAAAATGTATCTGGGACCTTCAATTGTTTCAACATGAGGTGGCTTGCATGGTTCTATGCAAGCCAAGATTTATATATGTTTCACCTCTTTTACAGAAGTTCCATTGGGTGCCATTTCCAACCCAGGGGGAGGCCTTTCTCTGTGGGTACACCTACCCTTTGGAATCAACTGCCCCTGGAGCTCTGGGTGGCCCCCGACCTCCGCTCTTTCTGCCGCGACCTGAAAACGTGGCTGTTTCTTTTGGCCGGCCTGGACTGATGGGATTTTAATTCTAATTTAATTTTAACTTGTTAGTCTTAATTGTACTTTTAACCGTTAAATTGTGAGATTTGGATTTAATTTTTTATTACATGTTTTTTAACTGTTTTTGAGTCGCCCTGAGTCCGGCTGGAGATAGGGCGGCATATAAATCTCATTAATAAAGAAATAATAAATAATAAATTTCAATGTGTTGTTTGTCACCTTTAAAGCCCTACATAGCTTAGGCACCACATTATTTGAGAGATTGTTTTTTCCCAGTTATACCCAACCTGAGCTAGGAGGTGGGATATGTTGTGAGCTTTCTTTCTTAAGGAACTCCATCTGAAGGGACCAATCTGGTGGGACCAAGAAGGAGGTCTTTTCCATGCTGCTCCTTCCCTACGGAACATCTTCTTTGTAGAATTAAGATTGGTGCCCCTTCGACACTCTATAGAAAGGCCTTGAAAACATTGGTTTTAACAATGAGCCTGGGGTCTCCCATGTACCATGGAGCTCATCAAGTGGTTGGTTTGAGTGTTGTCAGTAGGGTCTTTGGAGGTTATTGGCTTTTCTATTGGGGTTTTATTTTTAGAAACTTCCCAGAGTCAGTTAGGCAGCCATATACATTTTCTAAATAAATAAATAAAATCATCTAATTGTTTAGAGCTTGGGTGGTGTGATAGCCTAGAGGTGGAGCTCTTGCCTCACAACCAGGAGGCTATGAGTTCAATCCTAGGTAGAGGCAGATATTTCTCTCTCTGGGCACAATGAGAATATATCTGCTGAACAAAACTCTGCATTGGCAACAGGAAGGGTATCCGGCCAGTAAACACTCAGCTCCATTCAGTTACTCAGACTTCACCCTGCAGGGGATTATGGGGTCGTTAAAAGAGGATGCTCTAATTGTTTAGAGCTTGGTATTCCTCCTTTCCCTTCCTCATTTTCAGATACTGTAATATAGCTAGATTTTTTTATATTTTACAATCACTTTTCTATATCTTTGCTGTTTCCAAATAAAAACTAATGAATATGCAACCTGAAAACTAATTAGCTGAAATCATGTTGCAGAAATCATGTTCCCATAGTGTACTTGTTTGTAATGGCACTCTGGCTGATATTTCAAGTTCATCTCTATAAGAACAAAATCAGAGATCTTGTTAACATACCGATCGTATTTGAGATTTTCCCCTCTGGGCATGGAACGCAATCATAACAGCAGAATTTTTTCCCTTCATTCTTCCTTTTCTGATAACCAGGCTGACAATGTTCATTGCACAGAGAGATGGGAAGCACCTAGTTTTCAATATCAAAGATGTTGGAAAATGAGGATTTCTTATTTTGAATAAAAATCAGTTGTTAATTGTGTTACACTAAAAAGAAAAGTCCTATCCATAATATGTATAAAAGGATTAAGAAATAAATAGGATTTCAGAATGTATTTCAAATCAACTTTAAATCTGCTGTTTGAATTTGTGAGCATACTAGATCTGGATTTCCAATTTTGTAACATACCAGAAATTGAATATGTGATTCATTACATCAATTCATCCATTTAATCAAAAGGAATGAGTCAACCAAATTTCCTTTAAATCACATCAAAGTTTCACTTAACTAAGGAAATACAGTCATTTAAATGCCTTTATTTTCTTTCACATTTTGATACACAATATTAGTGAAGTTAGTTTTCAAGAAACTGGAAAATGTATTTTTGATCCAGTTATTCCTCAGGATCTGCCTGGAAAGAGAATAATAAATTTCCAACCCAAATTACCCATATGAGAATGCCATATAAACTCTCTTTGAAACCATACCTGGTTAAATGATCTATGCCAAACAATCATGTCCTCATTAATGACTAATTCCTGTCCTTTGAGAGCATTAGGATCCACTTTTCCAATCTTACGTCTCTGGAAAGTGGAATTGGGAAAGGTGACTATGTTGACGATATCAAATCCACCCTCCATGTTCTTTTGATCATAAAATGTTATGACGTCTCCAAGAGAATTATTGAATTTCATGCCTTTAAGAAATTGGTGAAGCTATATTATTAGGAATAAAAAAATATAAAACAAAGAATAGAAAGATATCAGTAATTTTGTCTTAGTTGTAGTAAGGTTTTGAATAAGAAACTCTGAAAATATGGAAAGACTATTTCTCCAACCTCTTAAGAACCTGTTTGCTGCCCTCTGCATTTGGGGGAATAATTCAAAGGGTCAGATACTTCTTTTCTGAGTCATAGTCAAATGACAGAAATGAATTGCAGCAAGTTTTTTCCCAGTCCAACATAGCCTAGGAAAAGAGGTGGAACTAGATTTCCAAAATCACATTCTATCTCTGGTCTCTTCCTTGCTTTCTAAGTAAGCCTCACCTGACTGATCTTCTTGTGACTTTCCACCCAATTTTCATTTCATTCAATTCTCACAGACATAAGGCTGCTATGAATATGGTAAAATATGGTAAAGATTGAAAGAGTGCTGACACAGCTAAATAGAATCCCTCTATTTTCTTCAATAATATTGGTAGTTATGGGAAAGAAATTACAAATTAATGATGTCAACAGCATACAAAGAAAACTGTACAAAATGTTTTATAGATGGCATTTGCCACCAGCAAGAATAGCAAAAATGTTCCCGAATATGTCACCAGTGTTGGAAATCTAAACAGGTACCAGGATCCTACTATCATATATGGTGGACCTGCCCAATGGCAAAAAAATATTGGTCAAAGATAAAAAGGTGGTTAGAAGAGATGATAGCATAACAAATAGATCTAAAACCAGAACTATTCTTACTAGATATACTACCAGGAAAATACATTAAAAGAATCACATACTTAATATTACATGTAATAACAGCAGCTAGAATCACATATGCACAAAATTGGAAAAACAAAAATATACCTATAGACGAAAAGGTAATAAAGAAAATATTAGAATGTGCCAAATTGGACAGGTTAACAATGGAACTTAAAGATAAAGAGGAATCAGAGTACTACTTAACACGGGATTCATTGTACAAATGGTTAGATAACAGGTGCAGAGATTAGTAACTTAATAACGAAAGAAGATTAACAAAATAGAAATAAATACAGTTATATAAATACATATAAGCATATATATATTGTAAACAATAGTATTATTGGACAGTACGTGACAATAGATTAAAACATATAGAGTGATAAATGTATAGAGCATTATGATACAACTCTGAAAATAATGGTTATAACTATGACATACAATATGATGTATTTAAGAGAGACTATACTTGTATGGCTACGAGAATAATGGTTATAATCAGGGTGTATAATATTATATATACTTAAAAAGGATGATACAACCAGTACACTGTCATTGCAAACCTGGAAATGTGATATACAATAAAGGAAAATATATAATAAAAATATTTTAAAAAAATAATAATATCAATAGGTGAAATGCCTAAAAAGCTATAGGAATTTGAAAACCAGGACCGAGATCTCACTTCATTTAAGTCTTAATCCTTGCATTCTGAAGTTGTTCAGGGAATAAAATAGGAAACATATTAAAGTATGGAAATAAAGGAATAAATATAAATTTTATCAAAGGATGAACTATTTGAATAATTGCTTCTTCCCTGTTTGAATCATATAGCCTAAGTTTATATTTACCATGGTTTCGTATAATTTATTTTTACAACACAAATCACCTGCCATGGCTGTGTATCTTCATAGTCTAATAACTTATGTCTCCTCAAATGCCTGTGATTAGATCCAAGTAAGAAGAGAGTATGTAAAGCTTGAGCCAACACATAGACAGCGTTGTAGATACTATAGCTGTGTCCAGAAAGATGCACTTCAAACATAGACGCCGGAATATCCTCCAGCTTTTCCTCTCCAGTACAAATATCGTTGTCCTCTGGGGTCGAACGAGGTGATGGCAATGAACAATCAAACGCTTGTCCCCAGAAACATGGAAAAAATCCATCTTCTTGAATCCAAGGAGGTTTTATCAATTTCAGGAATTCCTTGAACCCTGGAATTTGTTTTGAGCGAATTGTGAAAAAAAGGCCACCGTCAAAGAACTGTCGATCCCATTTTCTTTGAATTCCTGTTAAGACATAATCAATCTGGGCAGTCATGATCCACACTTTCCCCAAAGAACTCTGCCCAAGTCCGGGATCAAGCATGAATATAATAGTAGTCACCCATGCAATTGTCAAAGAGTCTCCACACACAATAAAGGTATTGATCTTCTCATCAGTTATGCCATTATAAATAATTGTTGCTTTTCCAATCATGTCATACATTTTATCCCATTGGGTTAAATATGGAATTCTTTGGATGGAAGCAGAGCAGATTCCATGTTGGGAAAGGAGGGTTTCCATGGTCTGCAAGAAACGTTCTCCATTCATATTATCAGTAGTAAGGATCCCAATCCAGGTCCACCCAAAATGTTGAAGCAGTCGGATAATCCCAATGTACTGAGAAGATTCATTTGGGACAATGGAGTATGAAGATGGCATTTCACTGTTATCACTATTCCGAGGGGCAAATGAACCATAAGTCAGCTAAAAGGAAAAACACATTTTGTGGAAAGATATTGCCAGTAACATATTCAACTTCTTTAGTAAATTCATTGTAAGCTGAAACGTAACTCTCTTGTGTCTATTCTTCAAGCACCTACCTGTGGGATCTTGTATAAACCTACAATGTCTGCCATATAGGATGACGTTTCAGAGGTGAGTCCCCCAATAATGGCCATAAAGTTTTTCATAGTGTCACACTTGTAGTTGGGGACAAATTGCTGGGATCTGAAGAGTAAGTCCAGGGTGGTTCGATAGGTCATCATTGGGTGGTAATAGTTGTCATGGATGTGAAAACCAAGGGTGAGATTAGATAAGATTTGTGGATTCTCATTGATCTCCTTCACAGCAAAGGCCAAGGAAAGGACATGTTGGTAGTATTTTGTTAACACCCTGTAAACAAAATTTACAGAGTGTTAACAAAAACATCGCTTTTTCAAAAGATAATTTTAAAGAAGATTTTATGTCTCAACAACAATTGCTTTAGCTGAGTTAAATATATCTATAACCTGTAAAAAAGATGTGGAGGCTAGAAAGAGTGCAGAGAAGAGCAACAAAGATGATTAGGGGGCTGGAGGCTAAAACATATGAAGAATGGTTGTAGGAACTGGGTATGTCTAGTTTAATTAAAAGAAGGACTAGGGGAGACATGATAGCAGTGTTCCAATATTTGAGGGGCTGCCACAAAGAAGAGGGTGTCAAGCTATTCTCCAAAGCACCTGAGGGCAGGACAAGAAGCAATGGGTGGAAACTAATCAAGGAAAGAAGCAACTTAGAACTAAGGAGAAATTTCCTGACAATTAGAACAATTAATCAGTGGAACAACTTGCCTCCAGAAGTTGTGAATACTCCAACACTGGAAGTTTTAAAGAAGATGTTGGATAACCATTTGTCTGAAGTGGTGTAGGGTTTCCTGCCTAAGCAGGGGGTTGGACTAGAAGACGTCCAAGGTCCATTCCAACTCTGTTATTCTATTCTACTCTCTACTCTCTATGTTTTAGGTAGGGCTATTTTATATCAATTGACAATTCTGTCGTAATTAAATATTGTCTGCATGGTCACTGAATGAATCAACATATCATCAGTTTTCACGAATAAAGTTTCAAAACCTAAAGCTGTTCTTCATTCTTCCTTACAAACTTAAAATAAAGTCTTATAATGATATGGTAGCTTGCTCTCATCTTGTAGGCTTGATGTTAGAGAAAACCCCATGCTCTTTCTCTCTAGCACCCTGCCACCACATGAACTAGGTTAACTGATCTAATTATGCACATTTGGCAGACAGAATTTTCATTCATTAAAAGCTGTCTGGAATTCCAGAGATCTAGAAACACCTTAAGAGAGAAAGAATTGCCATTATGTAAGAAAGCATCCACTCTTCCCTCTTTCCATCCATGCATTGAAACTTTCCTAACTACTAAAGAGGAGAAGATAGAAAATCCATACTCTTCAAATGAAAAAAAGTCTTGAGAAGGATGCTTCTTAAATGAAACTTCATTAAAATGGTAATGTATCAGAGAGGCCATCCCTCCGAAAATGACGTCACCTTGCTGGTACCACTCATACAGAGTAGGTATTGGATCCCCCACATGACCTGCTAAACTATTCACGCTGACTATTGGGATCATTAAAAGAAGAAGAAGAAACATCTGAACGTCTTCTGCAATATGGGTGGGTCTGATTTCACGACAGTCAAAATCCTGCCTTAGCAACTATTAGCTTGGCTGAATACATCTCCTAAGAACTTTGCTGCTACTACTATAAAACAAGAATGTAGTTCAATATACATCCTTTATTAAAGTTGCCAAATCCACCCAACACTATGCTGAAAGGATAGCTCCCTGGTACTATTGAAAACCACAGTTCAAAGCAAATGAAAACACAGACTCTACCCTTTCCAGTTCTTACTCTTACTTGCAACTCTCTATGGGGATAAAACCTTTATATCTCATTCTCACTGAAAGATTGTTTGACTTTGCTTCCGATGTTTATGTCTTTGCCCAAGAGAACAAAAGACAGTCACTAAAATAATTCTAGTGGAGAGCATCAATTTTCGCTCTGAATATCATCTGTCATTAAAAGAAACGATATAATAAATAGTGAAGTAGTAAAAATTAGATTTGATCATGTAATTGTTTTCCCAGTTTCTCCCAGAAGCACTCTTCTCTTAGGGGATGTACAGCCATCGTCAATTTTGCAAACTCTTTGTAAATTCAACTTTTAAAATAACAAACCCCAAATGGCAGAAACATATTTGCAGTTGTTATTGCTTTAGTAAAATTCATACTTTGATGGAATTATTTTCCAGTATTTCATATAGAGAACAGAGTTTTTTTTAGATGGGATTGTAGGATTTTATACATAGATAACAGAAGGTAGCTCAGGAGTAGCTTCTTCTAAAGAAAGCAAGGTTAGGGTGAGACGTTCATCTAAGGTAGTCCTCAACTTATAGTAGTGGCCAAAGTTGTGGAAACCTTTTGGGAAAGATGTATTTTCTAAAACTAGCTTTTTCTAATACCACCTATTTTTTTTAGTAGTACCATAAAATTATACAGTATATCAATGGAAAGATAATTTAATCAAGAATGTAATGTAATAACTTACAAGAATGTAATGCAATAGCTAACACGCCTTTCCTCTCATCTCAACAACACAATTAATAAATAACATAATAAAGTATGTAGCACTGGCCCAGAAAGACCCAGCATATATCTGAGACAGAGATGGTATTCAGCCGGTTCGTATTGGTTTGGGCGAACTGGTAGCGGTGACTGCAAGTGGGCCTGCCCACCTGCCTGAATGTAATGCCATCCTATTTAGCCACTTTTTTGAGGCCAGGCACATGTGCGGAAGGCGCGGGCGCAAGCAAAGCAAGCATGCGCACACGTGGTGAACTGGTGGTAAGAATATGTGAAACTCACAGCTGATCTGAGAGTTTTGTATGCTTCTGGAAGAACAAATGGCATCCCTGGCCAGAGGACCCATTGCACATCTTCAGTAATGTACCATTTCTGCTCATTCCTGGACTGCGAAATTCTGCTCACTATCACTCATCCCCTAATGAGCACCTGTCTGGACTACAGTAGTGGCCAAAATTGTGGAAACCTTTTGGGAAAATTGTATTTTTCAGGTTTGATTTCTAATAACACACTTTTTTTTTTGAGTTTCAAGATAATTATATTCCACTGCTGTAAACCCACCTGAAAATCTATGGAGCCAACTAAAACTTGTTAGCTATTAGCAGTGAAGCAATAGGCTTCACTCAGGTCCACTGAACAAGCGAGAAAAATACTAGAACCTGATCGATTGAGCCTCCTGACAGTTCCCTATATAAGGGCAAGCTGTCAGGCAGGCAAGCAGCTGGATTGTACATAGTTATAACAAAGAACTGTTGTTTGAGCCTGGTTTCTGTCTCTTCAATCACCCTACTTAACACTGGCGACGAAGGTGGGATAAAGTAGAGAAAAAGAGCTGACAACTATATCTAGCCAGGAACGGACATCGGAGCAGTGGACATATTGTGCACCAAAATCAAAACTCCAGAAACTGGCAAAGATATCTGCATTCACCCACCAACACCATTCGACCCAGCCAGGGAGCAATGGAGCTCCTACATGACTCGTTTCAAATGCTTCATGGAGGCAAAGGATCTCCTCGGGTTGTCAGATAATTGGAAGAGGGCTCTATTTCTCAGTCATTGAGGGCATGACATTTTCAACATGGCAGCGCCAACCCCGGTACAATCTGTGCCATGGCAAGTGTTGCAGAATACGCTGAGAACGCACTATGCCCCAGTTCTGTCGAAGGTCATGTGACGCCATGAGTTCTGCCAATGGAACCAGAAGAATGGGGAATTGATAAACCAATACATCACGGCATTACGAAAGGCTGCCACACCCAATCTCCTTGACCAGCTCATTTGTGGCATGAGAGATATCCATTTACAACACCGATTGCTGGCAAAGACAAACCTCACACTTCATGTCACTCTAGATGAAGTGAGAGCAATGGAATCATCGACCAAGTAGCAGAGTCACTGCAAAGACAGGCTACCCATCCCCCAGTAGCCTGAAAAATGGCCATCATCCATAAAGAATCCGTACAATATGAATGTTCTGCCCCAGCTGCGGACCCCAAAGAACATTTCACACACAAAGTCTGTACAAAACTTAAATTTACTAAAATAACTCAGTCTTTTCCAAACAAAGGCTATTAATAAACTTTCTTAACAGCTTACAAGAAACCAAAGATAAAGTAATCACAATCTTACTAAGGTTGGCAGAAAGCCCAGAAGCAATTTGCAGAGAATCCAGACGCAAAGGAGAATGAATTAAAGTTGTTCCCTACATTGCATCAGTCGGCGTTCCTCCTTAAATAGGCTAAGGGAGTGGCCAATTAGCCCCAAGCCTTACTCTTGAGGAGACCTCCTCCTGAGGAGCCACTCCTGCCTTTTGGCTACTCTGTGCACTCGTGACATTTTTTGCTTACCCCAGCCTCCAGAACCTCTCTAGGAGTCTCTAGGAGCCTCTCTAGGAATCTCTAGGAGCCTCTCTAGGAATCTTTGGAGGCCGGGGACAGCAAAAAACGTCACTTCCTGTCCCACCAGGAGTCAGGAAATGGGCCCTTTCAGCCTCTGTAGGGCCTCCAAGGGAGTGGGAAAGGCTATTTTCGCCCTTCCCAGATAAATAGGCAGGATGGAGCCAGGTATGAAAGAAAAACGGGCCTTCCCCACCCACCCCAGTCCCTCCAGAGGCAGGAAACAGCCGGTTTCCCTACTTCTGGTGGGCCCAGAAGCCCGGAAAATCAGCTGGCCGGTGGGCACATGCGCCCCAGAGCTGAGCTGGCGTGCCCACTAATATGGCTCTGCGTGCCACCTGTGGCACGCGTGCCATAGGTTCGCCATCATGGATCTATATCCTTTATTTCCTTATCAGCGAAATATAAATTTGGTTTAAAATGGTTTGTCGTGAATGGAGCTGAAAGGCGAAAGGGATGCAGTACACTCCCTCCCACATGCTGGGGTAGACCAGGTGTTTAGATAGAAAAACACTATATATATATATATATATATATATATATATATATATATATATATAT